>CAWUFW010003834.1:1532500-1706501 GCA_963921515.1 Calotriton arnoldi | reverse complement strand
CCGACCTCCAGCAGAAATCCCTCCGAAGATCAGAGGCCTACACTGTCCCGAGTGACCGTGGGCCCCTGTTGAGTGATTCCGCCCGAGGTGTCTTTGCGATCCCTTGCCCGCTGGCTTGTGGGTCCCCAGAAGACTTCTTAAAGAAACCAAAGGGCTCCCTGGTTGCTCCAGGCCTGCCCTGACTTACCCTCGCTGGGTGAGTTCCACAGACCTTGCTGGTCTGCGCCATCGACTTTTTTACATCTCCCCGAGACTTGCGGCTGCCAAGGCTTGTTGGCTCCGATCGAGTTGCCGACACCGCAGTCAGCTGCAGACGTCGAGGGACACACCGAATCCAGCTCCTGGTCGTCGTCGACGCCTCCTGGACCACGTGGCTGAAGAGTCAAGGCACCCGCAACCGACCTGAATCAACTCGACGACGGTGGGCATCCATCTTCCTTGCCCCGAGTCACTGCCAAGTGACTTTGAACACTGTCCCCTCTGCTTTCAGGTCATCCTTCTTCAGAATCCAGGCTTGGATTCCACCGGACACTTCTTCAGCTCCCGCAAGCAGCAAGTCTTCTTTGTTCGCCATTGAAAACGACGCCGCGACCCGACACCAAAGGACACCTGTGCACCCGGCTTCCCTGGGTGAGGTAACTCCAGCACTACGGTGCTCCTGTGGGTGTGGGCCCTAGAACGACTTACCCTGTAAGTGACTTGCTTGTAGGTTCTATAGAAGTATCCTAAAACTCTTTATTTCCAACCGCGACTTGCCCCATTGAAGTCAACGGCGATCCGCGCCTGTGTATCTACACTGCACGCGTCCCCCGTGGGTCATTTACTTACCTGCCTTGGGTGGTTTCGTGAGGCCCCAGCACTTCTGAAGGCCCTAGGCCTTGTCTCCCTGCAAGTCGTTGTCCCTAAGTCTCTTACTTAGTATATGGTCTGGTACGCCCCTAGGGCCCCAGCCATATTTTGTGCTTAACTTATTGTGAAACGTTGATTTGTGCATATGTTTGTCTTCTAATCTCATAAAGAGATTAGTAGAGAGTTATTTAGAAATAAATACATATATATTTGATATATATACCTGTGTGGTGTCTTTTCATTTGGTGATTCAAGAGATTATATGGTAAAACAAGCTGCTTTACATTCCTCCGAGACTTAGCCTGAAGGCTGCTCTCCACAGCTACCACTAGGATAGCTTTCTTTAAAAGGTTGTCTTAAACCTATCTACCATAAGAGTCGATTTGCCCTGGTGCAAGGTGTCCACTTTAATTAGTGAACAGCATATACCAGGCCAACTTCTCACATTGGTGGGCAGCGTGTGGGATTCCAGCTTGCCATTGTTTTACCAGAAAATCTCTATTTGAATTACTAACTGAAAACCATTATAGGTACTCAAGGTACATATAAAGTCAAGCTTAGTATCAATAAGTTCTACTGAACTTAGAGCTGTGTGCCAAGGGATAGCACACCCTTTCCACAGCTCAAGCTAGGATCAGTAGGCCACAAACTAGTGTAGGTAGTACAACACTGCACAACACTAGAATGTCCTTAAAGGGTGGACCCAGTGGATCCACTCAGCCTCAGTACAAGGACATGGCTTTCTCTGACTTGAGAGCCATGTGTGTTGACAGACACCTGAGACTAGGACAGAGTCCCTCAACACTCCACCTGATAGATCTGCTGACAGCAGATGACCTTAGATTGGCTCTAGGAGCTAAAGGGTTTGAATCAGTGGGTGGGTCAGTCATAGTATCTGGGTCAGATGATGAAAATCAGAATGACCAAGACTCTGTGATTGAAGGGCCAGGCTCCAAGGGGCCTGAAAAGGACAGAGGAATTCTCCCTAAGAGAACTGACAGAGAGGAGGAGAGGCACAGATCCCCTTCCAGGGAATCTGACCACTCTTATCACTCTGGCAGAGAATTTGTCCAGCAGAGGAGCTCATACTTTTCCTTAAGAGAGACCTCCTCTGAGAGAAGGTGCAAACTGCTCCAGTATGAGGAAGCCAGAGTGGCCCTCAGAACCAAGCAGTTGGCACTGGATAGGGAAGCCCTGGAGATCCAGAGAGCTTCTAGAAAAGAGGGGTTAGAACCCCCTGGTGGCAGCAACAGTGTCCCTAGAGGCAGAGAATATATTCCTGACCATAGGAACCTGAGCAAGGTTGTTCCTCCCTACCAGAGTGGGGATGATATCCACAAGTGGATAACTGCTATGGAGAGGGCCTGTAGAGTACAGCAGGTCCCCCAAAAGCAGTGGGCAGCAATCTTGTGGCTCTCCTTTTCAGATAAAGGAAGAGACAAGCTCCTCACTGTTAGAGAGGAGGATGCTGATGATTATGAGGTCCTGAAGAGTGCACTGATAGATGGGTTTGGCTTAACCACTGAGCAGTACAGGTTGAAGTTCAGAGATACCCAGAAGGCACAGACTCAGGACTGGACTGACTTTGTTGATTGTGCAACCAAGGCTCTAGAGGGTTGGCTGGTTGGCAGTAGGGTTACTGATTTCAAGGGATTGTATAATCTGATGATGAGAGAACAGATCCTAAATAATTGCCAGAACCAGTTGTTGCATCAGTACCTGGTGGACTCTGATCTGACCTCTCCCCAAGAATTGGGAAAGAAGGCAGACAAATGGGTCAGAACCAGGGTGAGGCAGAAAACCCAGAACCAAGGGGGTGACACTAAGAAGCAAGATCCTAAAGGCTCTGAGAAAGGTGGGGATAAGTCAAAAGACCAGAAGTCTTCACAAGGGCCCCAAAAATCTGCATCTGGTGGGGAGTCACAGTCCAACAAGGGAAAAGGCCAAAAGAAGCCCTGGTGCAAATTCTGTAAACAGAAAGGGCACTGGACTTCTGATTGTACCAAGTCCAAAGACCAAACCACCACCACTCCTGCCCCTAAGGCAACTGTGCCCCCTAGCTCAGCTACTGGTGGAGGTGGTACTCAGAATAAGGGTGTAGTAGGGTTGACCCTGGGTTCTGAAGTGGATTCTGACCTAGTCAGAGTGACCACTCAGGCAATGCTGATTTGTGAGGGAAACATTGATATGTCCTTCCTAGTAAGCCCCAGTAATCTGGGCAAGTACAAACAGCAGCCTTTGATAAATGGCAAACAGGCTTTGGCATTTAGGGACACAGGTGCTAGTGTCACCATGGTGGCAGAGGACCTAGTGGACCCTGGACAGATCATCCTGGGTGAAATGTACCAGGTGACCAATGCAAGCAATGTCCAGACCAACCATAGTCTGGCAGTTGTGAATTTCTCCTGGGGAGGGGTAACTGGCCTCAAGAAGGTTGTAGTCAGTGCAGACCTCCCTGTAGAATGTCTATTGGGCAATGATCTAGAGACTTCAGCCTGGTCTGAAGTAGAGTTATGGACTCATGCTGAGATGTTGGGCATCCCTGCAGAAGGTATTTGCTGTGACCAGGTCACAAGCAAGAATGCATGACACTGAACCAGCTCTGGATCCTGGAACAATGGACCAGATGCTTCCCAAGAGGAGGAGCAGTAGGGTTAAGGCAGTGCCTTCCCTCTGTCTCAGATCAAGGATTCACTTCCAGAGGGAGGTGAAGCAGAACCTGAAGAAGGAACTGCCCCAGAGGGACTTGAACCTGACCAGGTTGAGTTCTTGGGGGCAGGGGGCCCTTCCAGGAAGATCTGAGCAAGGAGCAACAGTGCTGCCCCTCTCTTGAACCCCTCAGACAGCAGGCTGCTGCTGAGGCTGCTGGGAGTGCTAGTGGGTCCCATAAAGTTTATTGGGATGAGGGACTCCTATATTCTGAGGGTAGAGACCCAGCCCCTGGAGCCACCAGGAGGTTGGTAATACCTCAGAAGTTTAGGGGTTCCTCTTGACCTTAGCACATGATATCCCTTTGGCAGGACACTTGGGCCAAAACAAGACCTGGGACAGGCTTGTTCCACATTTTCATTGGCCACATATGTCAGAGGACACAAAGGAGTTTTGTCGCTCCTGTGTCACTTGCCAAGCCAGTGGTAAGGCAGGTGGCACAACAAAGGCCCCCTGATACCACTACCTGTGGTGGGGGTACCCTTTGAAAGGGTAGGGATTGACATTGTTGGTCCCCTTGACCCTCAGACTGCATCTGGGCACAGATTTATCCTGGTGGTAGTGGATCATGCCACCAGGTACCCAGAGGCAATTCCTCTGAGGACCACCACAGCCCCTGTGGTGGCAAGAGCCCTCATTGGAGTTTTCTCCAGAGTGGGTTTCCCAAAGGAGGTCATTTCTGACAGAGGTACCAACTTCATGTCAGGATATCTGAAAGCAATGTGGAAGGAGTGTGGTGTAACTTATAAGTTCACCACCCCCTATCACCCACAATGCAATGGTTTAGTTGAACGCTTCAACAAGACCTTGAAAGGAATGATTAAGGGACTCCCAGAGAAGCTTAGGCGGAAATGGGACCTTCTTCTTCCTTGCCTTTTGTTTGCATACAGAGAGGTTCCACAGAAGGGGGTTGGCTACAGCCCATTTGAGCTTCTGTTTGGGCATCCTGTGAGAGGTCCACTATGTTTGGTAAAAGAGGGCTGGGAGTTACCTCTCAAGCCCCCCAAACAAGATGTGATGGACTATGTACTTGGTCTCCGCTCCCGGATGGCAGAGTACATGAAAAAGGCAACCAAAAACCTGGAGGCCAGCCAAGAATTGCAAAAAGCTTGGCATGACCAAAGGCTGTGCTGACTGTATACCAGCCAGGACAGAAAGTGTGGGTGTTGGAGCCTGTGGCCCCAGCAGCCCTCCAGGACAAATGGAGTGGCCCCCATACAATAGTTGAACAGAAGGGAGAAGTCACCTATCTGGTGAATCTTGGAACTCCCAGGAGCCCCCTAAGGGTGCTTCATGTCAACAGATTAAAGCCATATGTTGACAGGGCTGACATGGGCTTGCTCATGGCAACTGATGAGGACCAGGAGGAGGAGAGTGACCCTCTCCCTGACCTGCTCTCTCAGAACCCTGATGATGGGTCAGTAGATGGTGTTGCTTTGGCAAGCAGCCTCACTGACCATCAGCAAACTGAGTGCAGACAAGTTCTGCAACAGTTTAGACATATGTTTAGCCTGACCCCTAGTCAGACTACCTGGTGCACCCATGAGGTGGACACTGGGGACAGTCTGCCTGTCAAGAATAAAATCTACAGGCAACCTGACCATGTCAGGGACTGTATCAGGACTGAAGTCCAGAAAATGTTGGAGTTAGGCGTGATTGAGCCTTCAGATAGCCCTTGGGCTAGCCCAGTAGTCCTGGTACCCAAGCCTCATACCCAGGGTGGTAAGAAAGAAATGAGGTTTTGTGTAGACTACAGAGGCCTCAATGCAGTCACTAGGACTGATGCCTATCCCATACCAAGGGCAGATGAGCTGATTGATACTTTGGCCTCAGCCAAGTATCTAAGCACATTTGACCTAACAGCTGGCTACTGGCAAATCAGATTAGCTGATGATGCAAAAGCCAAAACAGCATTTTCGACCCCTGGTGGGCACTACCACTTTGTGGTGATGCCCTTTGGATTGAAAAATGCACCTGCCACTTTTCAGAGGTTGGTGAATAAAGTTCTGGCAGGGATGGAAACTTATTGCTCAGCTTATCTAGATGATATTGCTGTCTTTAGTTCCTCCTGGCAGGATCACCTGGTCCACCTCAGAAATGTTTTGGAGGCCCTGCAGAAAGCAGGCCTCACTATCAAGGCCACCAAGTGCCAGATAGGGCAGAGTCAGGTTGTGTACCTGGGCCACCTTGTAGGTGGAGGCCAGGTTCAGCCTTTACAGAGCAAAATCCAAACCATAATGGAATGGGTTGCTCCAACCACCCAGACACAGGTGAGAGCCTTCTTAGGCCTGACTGGGTACTATAGGAGGTTTGTCAAGGGATATGGATCTATAGTGACCCCCTTGAATGATCTTACCTCTAAGAAAATGCCAAAAAAGGTTCAGTGGACAGCTAGCTGTCAAAAGGCATTTGAAGACCTAAAGCAGGCCATGTGCACTGCCCCCATCTTACAGAGTCCAGACTACACCAAAAAGTTCATTGTCCAAACAGATGCTTCTGAGCTGGGTGTGGGAGCTGTACTGTCTCAACTGAATGATGAAGGTCAAGACCAGCCAGTAGCTTTTATTAGCAGAAGGCTGACCCCTAGAGAGAAACGTTGGTCAGCTATAGAGAGGGAGGCCTTTGCTGTGGTATGGGCCCTGAAGAAGCTGAGGCCATACTTGTTTGGTACTCACTTCATAGTTCAGACTGACCACAAGCCCCTCCTATGGCTAAAGCAGATGAAAGGTGAAAACCCAAAACTTTTGAGGTGGTCCATTTCCCTACAGGGGATGGACTATACAGTGGAACATAGGCCTGGGACCCAACATGCCAATGCAGATGGACTCTCAAGGTATTTCCACTTTGAACACGAAGACTCAACTGGTCAAGGTTAGTTTAGTGTCCCTACGTTTGGGGGGGTTGTGTAGGAGAGTAGGATCTGCCTCTTATGTTGCCCCCACTTTTTTCTGATGTTAGCACTGGTTTCTGGCTATAGTCTGGCTGGGTCCCTGCCAATCAGGGCCCCAGCCTCTCTGTTCTCTCTAAACGACATGGAGTGCACTCTAGGTGCACTAGTGATTGGATACTGTGGTGCCTTATGAGTCCCTAGTATATGGTACCTTAGGTACCAAGGGCATAGGTACTTCACAGGCCTCCCAGGGGCTGCAGCATATGTTATGCCACCCCTGGGAAGCAGTCTAAATCTGACACCACAGGCCTGCTACTGCAGCCTGGGTGAGGTGGTGCTAGCACCCCTCACTGAGATATAGGTTTCCTATATCTCTCCTGCACACACATATAAACCTATCAGTCACCCCTAAGGCAGGCCCTATCAATCCTGAGGGCAGGGTGCTTGGCTTCTATGTGAGGGGGTGCCTCTGCATGAGCAGGGCCCCTCTGCAGTTCTCAGAGTCCATTCTCTGGTGCTGTTTGTGGATGCGGTTAAACCATATACTCTTAAGTGCATTATATCCTCGCGGTAAATGCTAACTTTGGAATGGCTGCATCAAAACATGTCGTGTTTGGTGTCAAACATCTTGGAATACTACCCCCCGCCAATCTTGGCGGCGGGGGTAGCATTCCACCCTTCTAGAGGGATAAGACATGTAGCCTGCTGTGGAAACGCGGTAGAATCCTAAAGAGCCCTGGCATCACAAAATGGATGCCACCAGTCACAGACACTGGGCTGCCCTCCTGCTGATGACCGAAACTCGCAGTGGAGGAAGCCCAACAATAGGCATCCTGTCACAGGGAGGTGTAACCACCTCCCAGACAGGGTTTAGTGTATTGGGGCTGGTGGGTGGGTGCACTCTTAGAGTGCTTTGAAGTCCTGCACTGGGGGAGCAGAAGGCTCCTCTGTGCATATGCCAGTTCAAACCAGCTCAGGGGCTACCTGCCCCTGCTCTGGCGCGAAACTGGACAAAGGGAAGTGGGTGTAGCCACCCCCTCCCTTGACCCTCCCATAGGTGGGGTCATAGAGCTAGTCCATCCCCTCTTTTTAGTATAAGAGGGGGAACCTTGCCATTGCAAAGCAGATAACCCCTGGACGACGCTCTACAGAAGAATCCTGGCCCTTCGACGTTCCACTACCTTTGGAAGACAGAAGAATCTCCCTTGGAGTCAAGGAGTGACTCCCCTGCTTGGCAGGCACCAAAAACGACAACGACGGTCGCAAACTACGCCGCTCCCGCCGGAGTCCGAAGTCCCTGCAGCCCAAGAAGTGGATTTCCTGACCTCTCCCAGGCCATCGTGAGTCCCCAGCGAAGCTGAGGCAAGTGGACCCCACGAGTAACGAGGAACCGCGACCCCTGGGTACCGTGCACTATTGTCAAGTGCAACCCCTTCACAACGTTCTACGAACCTGTGTTTTGGACCACGTGTGGTCCTGACCTCCAGCAGAAATCCCTCTAAAGATCAGAGGCCTACACTGTCCCGAGTGACCGTGGGCCCCTGTTGAGTGATTCCGCCCGAGGTGTCTTCGCGATCCCTTGCCTGCTGGCTTGTGGGTCCCCAGAAGACTTCTTAAAGAAACCAAAGGGCTCCCCTGGTTGCTCCAGGCCTGCCCTGACTTACCCTCGCTGGGTGAGTTCCACAGACCTTGCTGGTCTGCGCCATCGACTTTTCTTCATCTCCCCGAGACTTGCGGCTGCCAAGGCTTGTTGGCTCCGATCGAGTTGCCAACACCGCAGTCAGCTGCAGACGTCGAGGGACACACCGAATCCAGCTCCTGGTCGTCGTCGACGCCTCCTGGACCACGTGGCTGAAGAGTCAAGGCACCCGCAACCGACCTGAATCAACTCGACGACGGTGGGCATCCATCTTCCTTGCCCCGAGTCACTGCCAAGTGACTTTGAACACTGTCCCCTCTGCTTTCAGGTCATCCTTCTTCAGAATCCAGGCTCGGATTCCACCGGACACTTCTTCAGCTCCCGCAAGCAGCAAGTCTTCTTTGTTCGCCATTGAAAACGACGCCGCGACCCGACACCAAAGGACACCTGTGCACCCGGCTTCCCTGGGTGAGGTAACTCCAGCACTACGGTGCTCCTGTGGGTGTGGGCCCTAGAACGACTTACCCTGTAAGTGACTTGCTTGTAGGTTCTACAGAAGTATCCTAAAACTCTTTATTTCCAACCGCGACTTGCCCCATTGAAGTCAACGGCGATCCGCGCCTGTGTATCTACACTGCACGCGTCCCCGTGGGTCCTTTACTTACCTGCCTTGGGTGGTTTCGTGAGGCCCCAGCACTTCTGAAGGCCCTAGGCCTTGTCTCCCTGCAAGTCGTTGTCCCTAAGTCTCTTACTTAGTATATGGTCTGGTACGCCCCTAGGGCCCCAGCCATATTTTGTGCTTAACTTATTGTGAAACGTTGATTTGTGCATATGTTTGTCTTCTAATCTCATAAAGAGATTAGTAGAGAGTTATTTAGAAATAAATACATATATATTTGATATATATACCTGTGTGGTGTCTTTTCATTTGGTGATTCAAGAGATTATATGGTAAAACAAGCTGCTTTACATTCCTCCGAGACTTAGCCTGAAGGCTGCTCTCCACAGCTACCACTAGGATAGCTTTCCTTAAAAGGTTGTCTTAAACCTATCTACCATAAGAGTCGATTTGCCCTGGTGCAAGGTGTCCACTTTAATTAGTGAACAGCATATACCAGGCCAACTTCTCACAGTAGTTTTAATCCCCCTGCCCTATTATGTACTAGGGCCTTACAGAGGAGGTCATGCTAATCACAGGGGTACCCCAACGCATAGTGTACCCTAGCGTATGTAGGTGTTTTCACTGTATTCTAAGTGTCTTTTAGCATAGCACTGGCTCTAGGCCTGGTTAGTCAGAGTCAGTTACCACCAGTACCCGTCTGAAAAAGTTGTGGGCACAGGATGATTTTGGAACAAGGCCTCTTTCTGCTCCTCTGTTGGTTCTTTCTGCACATGTCTTGCTTCTTCCTGCACTTTTCTTTGTCTTTGTGGACTTCTGTTGGTTCTTTCTGCATTTCTTTTGCTTCTTTCTGTGCGTTTTTTCTTCTTTCTTCACATGTCCTACCTCTGTAGGCATAGTTAGAAACTAGCATTTGAAAAACCTTTGAAATTCACTGAAAAAACCATAGGTTTCAGGCACGTTATAGTTAGAAATTAGCATTTAAAAAACCTTAGAAATTCACTGAAAAAACCATAGGTTTTAGGGAAAGTTATAGTTAGTTGGACATTTCACTCGTACAAAACCATAGAAATTCCCCCATTATAGTTAGTACAGCTAACTATAACTCGCGCCCCCGCAATGCACTGCTGATGACGTCACATATTACATCACTCATGACATGGTCAGTGACATCACTGATGACATCACTGATGACATCTCAAATGACCACTGATGACATCACTGATGACATCATCCTGTGACTGTGTGTTTCTGTAAAGTTTAAATATGTTTAATATATATAGGGAAAGGCGTATTGAAGAATGGGTGGGTGTATAAGTGTCTGAATGGATGATTTAGTAGGTGTGTGAATGACTCTATAAGTGAGTGGTTAAACGTATCTTACTGAATGCATGGGTTAGTGACTAAACTGTGTGAATGTCTGTATCCGTCTGTCTGTTGGTGTGTAAGCGGCTGCATGGGTTTGTGAATAGCTACATAAGTGTCTATATGGGTTATTGATTGGTTGTCTGAGTATCTGTATGGGTGCCTGAGTGTTTGTGTGGGTGGGGTGTGTGTGACCGTGTGCATAGATGTGTGAGTGGGTGATTCACTGGGTGCATGGTTTCAAGAGTGCATCTGTGATGGACTGTATGGGTGGGTGAGTGAGTGTATAGGTGTGTTGGTGAGTGAATGTTTATCTCAGTGGTACATGTGTGAGTAACTACATATGTGAAAGGCAGTATATATGTGTGTTGGAGTATATAAATGACTATAAGTGAGAGTGTGTGATTGTGAGAGTGGCTGTATGGATGAGTGTGTGCTTGTATCAGTGATTGTATAAGAGCGTAAGAATGTGCTAGTATTTGTATGAGTAATTGAGCTGGTGTGTGTATAACTGTATAGGTGAGTAAATGGCAATGTGATTAATTATTTGCATGACTGACTAGGTGTGTGAGTACCTCTATGGATGAGTGGCGGTGTGTGAGTGTCTATACAGGTGTATGAGTGCATATGATAGTCCTGTACTGAGTGACCATAAGTATGAGTGACTGTACGGGTGAGTGAGTGGATGTGTGTGTAAACCTAAGAATCAGTGAGTTGGTATGTAGTTATTGGTATTGGAGTGTCTATGGTTTTGAGAATGGCAGTCTGTAATTTAGAGTGGGTGTATCAAAAGTTATATTAGGGTGTGAGAAGATGCATGAAATTATCACATGGATGATGTCATCAGTGATGTCATTTGAGATGTCATCAGTGATGTCATCAGTGATGTCACTGACCATGTCATGAGTGATGTAATATGTGACGTCATCAGCAGTGCATTGCGGGGCGCGAGTTATAGTTAGCTGAACTAACTATAACGGGGAATTTCACGGGTTTTGTACGAGTGCAATGTCCAAGTAACTATAACTGTCCCTAAAACCTATGGTTTTTTCAGTGAATTTGTAAGGTTTTTTAAATGCTAATTTCTAACTATAACGTGCCTGAAACCTATGGTTTTTTAAGTGAATTTCAAAGGTTTTTTAAATGCTAATTTCTAACTATAACATGTCTGAAACCTATGGTTTTTTCAGTGAATTTCAAAGGTTTTTTAAATGCTAATTCCTAACTATAACATGTCTGAAACCTATGGTTTTTTTCAGTGAATTTCAAAGGTTTTGTAAATGCCAATTTTTAAATGTATTAATTGTTATTTTTATTTTTTTCATACTCATTTACTACATTTTTTAAACTATATATTTTTAGATATTTTATTTTTTAAATTACATTGTAATTACATTATACATTACATTACAAAATATACTTTCTCAGAATGAATTAATTTACTTTAAATACTTTGCAAATAGGCAATAGACTTTTAAGTACAGTAGTTACAGTTGTTGCAATGGGCAACACAATTTCAAACACAATGCAACATTGAGCTCAATGTGAATTTCTAGCTAAATGCATTTAGTTTCTTTATGGATTACTTTTCTAACCACAGGACTGGATCCTAGATTCAGTCCTGGGACATCTCCTGTAAACAGTTGAGTAAAAGCGTTTTGGTTACAGTAGTGATTTTTAAGGAATATTATTGTATTTTAAAAGTTGACACTTAGAAACTTTTTCACATAGAATCACCAATGTTATCCTATGGGAGGAAATTCACTTAACAGGTAAGTAGTGTTATCGTGACTTTTTCTCACTCAGTGGTGGATCCTGGATCCAGCACTGGTGCATCTCCTGTAAACAGTTGAAAGAATGCGTTTAAGTCATACAGGCGATTTTTAAGGAATATTTGTAGTTTGTGAAAATCGACACTGAAACTTTTCTGCTGAAAACCAGACAATGGATTCCTATGGAAGGAAATACAAGTTACTGGTAAGTACGGTTAGAATTACTTTTCAGGGTCAGTGCTGGGCTAAAAGATGCAGCACAGGGTTCTCTCCTGATAACAGGTGAGTAAATCGGAATTCGTATTTCGGCTGATTTTAGAGAAATATTTGTATGTTTCAAAAATCGACACTTAGAAACATTTTCAGCAAAAAGCAGGCAATGATATCCTATGGAAGGAAATTCAAGTTACTGGTAAGTACGGTTAAAATTACTTTTCAGGATCAGTACTGGGCTGAAAGATGCAGCACTGAGGTCTCTCATGATAACAGGTGAGTAAATCGGAATTCGTATTTCGGCTGATTTTAGAGGAATATTATAAAGTTCCAAAACTCCACACTTAGAAACTTTTCCAGCAAAAAGCAGGCAATGATATCCTATGGAAGGAAATTCAAGTTACTGGTAAGTACGGTTAAAATTACTTTTCAGGATCAGTACTGGGCTGAAAGATGCAGCACTGAGGTCTCTCCTGATAACAGGTGAGTAAATCGGAATTCGTATTTCGGCTGATTTTAGAGGAATATTTGCACAATGGTGAAGGGAGGGGGCGGGGCCTGAGGTGACATCTGTGCAAACGCGCCTCATGGCGCGTTTTAAGTTGGGGATTAAGTCCCCTTTAATCATGAGGGTCCCTGGGGGCCAACTAGCCCACCAGGAACCTCCAGTATGCGCCAGGGGCTGCGTTGCAGAGATGTGTACAGAGGCCACGCCCTTTTTACACCTCTCTGCAACGCAGCTCTGTGGCGCTTTTAGAAGTACATGGTGGGCTAGTTGGCCCCCAGGGACCCTCAGGATTGAAGGGGATTTAATTCCCCATCTTAAAACGCGCCACGGGGCCTGTTTGCACACATGTCACCTGAAGCCCCGCCCCTCCCTTCACCACTGTGCAAACGCGCCCGTGGCGCATTTTAAGTCGGGGGATTAACTCCCCTTGAATCCTGAGGGTCCCTGGGGGCCAACTAGCCCAACAGGTATATCCAAAAGCGCCACAGAGCTGCGTTGCAGAGAGGTGTAAAAAGGGGCGTGGCCTCTGTATACCTCTGTGCAACGCAGCCCCTGACGCATACTGGAGGTTCCTGGTGGGCTAGTTGGCCCCCAGGGACCCCCAGTATTCAAGGGGAATTCGTCTCTCCTCTGCAAACGCGCCAGGGGCGCGTTTGCAGAGTGCTGTCAAAGAGGGGCGTGGCCTCCCTCGCGATGCCGTTTTTAAAAATTTTTTTATTTTTTTTAAAAGGGGGCTGTGTGGCCCCCTTTTTAGTAATTTTTTGAGCCCTGGGGACCCCATCCCCCAGGGCCTGTCCCCCTTTTTAAAAAAAAAAAAAAAAAAAAAAAAAAAGGACTGGGAAGGGGACCGCGTGTGCCCCCCTCCCGTGGCCAATTTCGACCCGGGGACCCCATCCCCCGGGCCATTGCCACCTTTTTTTTTTTTTTTTATTTGATGGAGGGGGGCTGCCTGGCCCCCCTCCTAAGGCCTCCTTAGGCCCCGGGGACCCCATCCCCCGGGGCCGGCCTTTGTTTTTTTTTTTCCCCAAAAATTTTTGGGGAAGGGGGACCGCATGGCCCCCCTCCCGGGCCACTACTTGCCCCGGGGACCCCATCCCCCGGGGCTGGCCCTATCCTTTGGGGTCCGTGGGGGACCCCAACTCCCCACGGACCCTGCCGGCTCCCCGCCTCCAGCGCGAGCCGGCATTGCTTTCCACATGGGGAGCTGCTAATATGCAGCTCCCCATGTGGAAAGCAATTCTGCTTTGAATTTTGGAAGCAAGAGCAGCTTTCCTGCTCTCGCTTCCAAAATTCAAGCAGTTTGCTATGACAGGACGGGAGCCGCGAGGCTCCCGTCCTGTCATTGCAAACAGCAGTGTCCCGGGGGTAGGCACCCCGGGACACTGCAGGAGCCGGCCCTGGGGGTGGCGGTCCCCAGGGCCATCACTGGCTCCAGGAGGGGGCCGCGCGGCCCCCCTCCCCACATTTTCAAAGCCCCGGGGAGGTGGTGGTCCCCGGGGCTTGGGGGTCCAAAACGGTTCCCCATTTTCAATTTTGTTAGTGCCCCGGGGAGGTGGTGGTCCCCGGGGCGTGTGGGGGGGCTGGAGTCCCCCCACACAGGTTAATTTAAAAAATAAAGAAGCCCCGGGGAGGTGGTGGTCCCCGGGGCTGCGGGAGGGCTCAGAGCCCTCCCGCAACTTTTTCTAATAAAGCCCCGGGGGGTGGCGGTCCCCGGGCTTGGGGGCCCTTAGAGGCCCCCATACATAAAATAAACCCCCAGCATGCCCCCGGGACTTGGCCCACCCGGGGCAAATCAACTATCGAAGCGCGGAGACCGCGCTTCAATTTGTTTTTTTTCGGCAGGATCCGCACACCCTGAGCGCATCCTGCCGATTTTTTTTTTTTTAATGCTTTTTTTTGCCCAGGGGGTCCTTGTGGGACCCTCTGAGCAGGCCTAGGGGGTTAGGGTGTTTCTACCCTGCCCCCTTTGTGCGTTTTGCGCACTTGTTTCTTTTTTTTTTCTCAGCGGGATCCGCACACCCTAAGCGCATCCCGCCGATTTAAAAAAAAAAAAAATGCTTTTTTCTGCCCAGGGGGTCCTTGTGGGACCCCCTGAGCAGACCTAGGGGGTCAGGGTGTTTCTACCCTGCCCCCCTTTTGCGCTTTGCGCACTTGTTTCTGTCCCTCGGTTCTACCGAGGGACAAAATGGCTGCCAACACTTCCTGATTTGGAGTGTTGACAGCCAATTAGCATGCAGCTCGTGATCGGGAGGGTACGCGGATCCGACGCACCCATAGATATATATGTGATTTTCTTTTTAATTTTCTCAGGAACTACTGAACGGATTTACACCATTTAACAAAAGGGTTCTTTCTGAACCAAGAACTACCTCTTTGCCAAATTTGGTGTAATTCCGTTCAGCAGTTCGGGCTGTAGCCTTGCATAAAGTTTCCTATGGGAAATTGATTTTTTGACTCTTATTTTTTTAATTTCTCCGCAACTACTGAACGGATTTACACCATTTAACAAAAAGGGTTCTTTCTGAACCAAGAACTACCTCTTTGCCAAATTTGGTGTAATTCCGTTCAGCAGTTCAGGCTGTAGCCGTGTCTAAAGTTTCCTATGGGAAAATGAATGGGGAAAACACGTTTTGGGACCCCCTTTTTTCTCGGCTCCCGCTTGACGAATCACCCTGAGACTTTCAGGGTAGGAGCGGAACGGAGCGGGCCATAAAGTTTGAAAATTTCGCGAAGATTCGTCAACCGACGCAAGAGTTATTTCAAATAGAATGTCGCGGATTTCCTATGGAAAATAGGTCCTAACTATAACTATCTACTGGCGACCGCCAGTAGATAATATATATATATATATATATATATGTAAGTTGCTCGTTTGCAAAACAATCCTTTGAGAATAAAACGAGAGTAGACCCAGATTTTGTGTAATTTTCAGTTTATTACACCGAAGAACCAGTCCGCCATGACGCGTTTCGGCAGATCCCTGCCTTGATCACATGACCATAGAATGTCGCGGATTTCCTATGGAAAATAGGTCCTAACTATAACTATCTACTGGCGACCGCCAGTAGATAATATATATATATATATATATATATACATATATATATATATATATATCCTCGCCAGTAGGTAGTTATAGTTAGGACTTAGTTTCCATAGGAAAAGCATTTTTTGACTTGCTTATAACTTTGGTGTTGTTTGACCAATCTTCATGAAATTTCCCCCAAAAAGTGGCAGAGTAAGTTCTGTGTATCATGGAAAGTTTGTGAGTGATCTGTGCAGTAAGGACCGAGAAATAGGGGCGCAAAATAAGGGTGTGTTTGTAATGTTAATTCACATAGGAACATGTTGTCGAACCTACAGCCCGAACTGCTAGACGGAATGACACCTAATTTAGCAGAAAGGTAGATGTTATTAAACAGATTGTGCTTTTTAGGTCTCGCATACGCAGCGCGCATGCGCTGCATAGGAAAGACCTCTTGGAATCAATTCAGTTTTTGCCCTAAAAACGTGCACGCGTTGCATTGCTTTCAATGGCAACGCATGCACATTTGGCGATTCCCTTGCGGGAGCGAGCGGCGCCATCTGGTACCAATTATCACGCTCGCTCCCGCAAGGGAAACGCTGCGCCTCCCTGCTCTCGGCCGCACTCCCCCACCCCTCCCACTTGTGAGCGCGAGTGCTTGTTTTCATAGCCTCGGTGGTTGATTGATGTGTTTTAAACACAATGAATACATGGACTTCTGAATAATATTAAGATGCGTTTGATTTCTGTGCTAGTGGGTTTATATGCACAAGATTCTGTAACATCCTCACCAGATAAACATGGATAAAATGCAGCGGGAACCGCTTTGTATGAACAACCAAGACTTTTGGCCAAGCAGATTATTGTCGATTTGGACACTTTTTGTAACTTGAAAATGCAACACACTCAGTATTTTTGTCACTGCTTAGTGAACTTCGAACAATTGCACCGTAAAACCTGGGGTACTGACTGCTGCTTTTCTCTCATGCCCATACCATGCCAAGTGCTTTGAAAAAAGAGAGCCTCCATCGGCGCTGATGTTGGCAGTTCTAGCCGAGGCAACCACTGCATGTGCTGATGGGGCAGACAACTCGACCAATGGGCCATCTGCTCCGGTCTATGACCAACTCCTGCTTCCACCCTGACAATAACTTTAACTGAACTGAAGTTCATGCTCGGGGCGGCATGAGGCAGGGTCCAGAAGAACAAACTGACCAGTAAGTACCCCAGACGAAACGGCACACGATATTTTCGTTTGTCCATTTGTGGCAGATCATTGAGGCAGTGTGTGGGGGCCGGTGGGGGGGGGGCAGGGGGTAGGAGAGGAAGCTCCATATCCACCTTTCAGAACTGAACTTTAAAATTGCTTATTGCGAAATTTATTTCAGGGAATTTCATCAGTTTTTCTTACTGTATTTTTTCCCCAAAACCCTCAAATCTCAAACTTCTAGTACTCGAACAGTGCGCATGGACAGACGTGGGACACTTTTTTAATGAGCTATAAGTAGAGGAAGCCCAGTTCCGGGATCTATATAGCAAAGAAGATGAAAAACTATACTAATAATTCTTAACCCAATTCCTAAGTAGTGCAGAAGTACATTAAACTGTGAGCTCTAGATCTATTTTTAACAATCCTGAATGTTTAAAAACGGTATCTGCTGGTATAATGAGAAACAAAAATGTATAGAAACCACGCTAAATTGTTTCCTTTGAAAACATGAGATTCAAGTGCATGATTAGTAAGAGCGAGGATACAGGATATTAAGATCTTCAAGTGATCTGTGAGTGGTCTGCGTCATTGACAACAAGAAGTTTAACAGCACTGCCTAAATTGTGCTCCCTCATCAAAAACAAGTGGCAAGATAATTTCTCTTCTTTTGAACTGTTGTGCTGATATGGAGCTAGACGGAGCTTTTTTGTTCTCGCCTACCAGGAAGTGCAAGCTATTTGAATACCTTTTGTGGACCTTCCAAATATCTACAGTGGAATTACGGCCTGCCCATTTTTGTTCATAAAGTTACAAGTATAGAGGTGCACCCAAAGAAGAAAAAACTCCAATGGAAGTAATAAAAAAATCCTTGTCTTCTTTATTTCGCTACCAAAATCGTTAATTCCATACAATTAGAACAATTACAGCCTCAGCCAACTCGTTTCGTTTGAACATCAAACTTCTTCAGGGCATTTTATCATTAAGCACTATATTTTCTTCACAAATCCAATACGGGAAAAGTACAAGTCTGATGTGGTCAGATGTCATCCTCACATCCCAACCAATATCATATTCTTATCATAACCCGGTCCCAATTTATTCTGGCAGTTCACTATTCCAATACGCATATTCCAGACTGGCTGTACCCCATGATGACACCAGAATCAGCGTCCCCTGTCCTGACAAACCGTCCACGTTCCAACAAGCAAAAAAAGCAGTTTTGCTCCTAGTTTTTGTTGTTTGGCAGTTGAAATCATTTCTTAAAAAATGTACTCCTAGATAATAAGTCTAGGTCTTCCTTCTTCCTGATGTCAGAAGGAGTTTGGTGCCTTGCTGATTATTTCAGTGCTGTCTCTTACAAGGGTTATTGGTTATCATAAAGGGCTCAGAGCCTGCCCATTGCTTACCATTCGTTGGCATCATTGTCACTCTTTTGCTACCTCCTAATTGGCCAGCGCATGCTAGTTGTCACTTCCTTTACTTTCTGTGGAGTATGGACCAAGCACAGATTGAGTCAAGTTAATTATTGTCCATCTGCTGATCACACTGTGATTCAGGTACGCGTTTCAGGACACTTGCTATGTTTCCAGTTCTCCTGGAGTTTTCTACATTGGTTCTGTTTTCAAACGCATATGCAAATCATGCTTGACCCACACCATATCACCTCAATATGGACCCAGCCATATGCAAATCAGTCTTGACCCTGCTCCAATGGGAATAGTCCCTGAAGTGCCAGACCAGATCCTCCCTGAATCAGAACACAAGCAACCTAGGACTGGGTTTGCTCTAGTTAGGGCTCATCAGCTAGGGGTAGCTTGGTTCCAGTGACACAGTATGCATGGGACCTATGTCTGGGCATACCCGTCCCACTTAGGGCGAAACTCTAAAGTATGCAAAAAGTGATGGATGGAATGTTTGAACTAATCTTAGCCACTGGTAAATACTTGGGCTGCATCCCAGTCCATCATTCTTTTGTACATCGTGCCACCTCAGTTTGGACCCAGCCATATGCAGCGCAGTCTTGACCCTGCTCCAGTGGGAACAGTCAGGCCGAACTGCCAGCCCACTTCCTCTCTGAACCAGAGCACAATCAACCTAGGATCTGTCACTGGAACCAAGCTATATCTGGTTGATTCGCCCTAAATAGGGCGAAACCGTTCCTTGGTTACTTATGTTCCTGGCAGTTCGGGCTGGGCTGTCCCAGGGTCAAGATTGATGTGCATATGGCTGTGCCCAAACTGGGGTGGCATGGTGTGCTAAATAACAATGGACTTGGATGCAACCCGAGAATTTACCAGAGGCTGATATTAATTGAAGCATTCCAACTATCACTTTTTATATGCTTTAGCAATATAATAGTACCATTGAAAGGCGGTTGACTGCTGCTATGTATATTTTTTAATTGCTAGAATGTGGCTGCCTAGTTTAGGCAGCAGCAAGTTATATTTTTTCTTCTTTTACTTTTTTAATTTATTTTGCATATGCTTGTTGAGTTTGTGTCTTTTTTATTGTGGATGGGTATGTTGGTGAAAGAATGGATAAATGAGTGCAAGCATGAGTGGCAGAGTGCATCTATGATAACTTAGTGAGTGCCTAAGCTTACTAGTGACTGAAGAGGCACTTTAAGCCAGACCTGTTGACATTGCCATGTGCTTGTTATGTTTTTAACTTAGGACCAGACATATATAAATGCTGCATTTAGTAGTAGGATCGCAGAATGCTGTGGAGTGAGTGGCTTTCCTTCAAAGGCTCCTTAAGTAAGTGCTCACTGCTCAGCTCGAACTGCTTTTCCTCAGAGTGGCAATTAAAATTGAGCTCCTCTTGTCATGCTAGTATTTGCTATTACTATGACCTTGTGCTTTGCCATAGTTAATCTGCTCTTTGTGATGTTTCTACATAATTTCTTTGTGACTCGAAGTGTGGGCAGAGCTAGAGAATCTGCAGGCAATTACAAAATTATCAAAATTTGTGGAAAGTTTGCAAAATGTCAAGAATATGAGGGGAACATAGAAATCTGGATTTTTAAAGAAAATACCTGCTACACCACAGCACCACTCAGCACCACTACAGCACCACTCAGCACCACCACAGCACCACTCAGCATCACCACAGCACCACCACACCACCACTCAGCACCACCACAGCACCACCCCAGCATCACTCAGCATCACCACAGCATCACTCAGCACCACCACAGCACCACCCCAGCATCACTCAGCACCACCCCAGCATCACTCAGCACCACCACAGCATCACTCAGCACCACCACAGCACCACTCAGCATCACCACAGCACCACCACACCACCACTCAGCACCACCACAGCACCACCCCAGCATCACTCAGCATCACCACAGCATCACTCAGCACCACCACAGCACCACCCCAGCATCACTCAGCACCACCCCAGCATCACTCAGCACCACCCCAGCATCACTCAGCACCACCACAGCATCACTCAGCACCACCACATCACCACCACAGCACCACTCAGCACCACCACAGCATCACCACAGCACCACTCAGCACCACCACAGCACCACTCAGCACCACCACAGCACCACTCAGCACCACCACAGCATCACTCAGCACCACCACAGCATCACTCAGCACCACCACAGCATCACTCAGCACTACCACAGCATCACTCAGCACTACCACAGCATCACTCAGCACTACCACAGCATCACTCAGCATCACCACAGCATCACTCAGCACCACCACACCACCACTCAGCACCACCACAGCATCACTCAGCACCACCACAGCATCACTCAGCACTACCACAGCATCGCTCAGCACTACCACAGCATCACTCAGCATCACCACAGCATCACTCAGCATCACCACAGCATCACTCAGCACCACCACACCACCACTCAGCACCACCACAGCACCACCATAGCACCACCACAGCATCACTCAGCACCAGCACAGCACCACCACAGCATCACTCAGCACCACCACAGCACCACTCAGCACCACCACAGCATCACCACAGCCCCACTCAGCACCACCACACCACCACTCAGCACCACTAAGCACCACAACAGCATCACTAAGCACCACCACAACACCACTCAGCACCACCACAGCATCACTCAGCACCACCACAGCATCACAGCACCACCACAGCATCACAGCACCACCACAGCACCACTCAGCACCACCACAGCATCACTCAGCATCACCACAGCACCTCCACACCACCACTCAGCACCACCACAGCACCACCCCAGCATCACTCAGCACCACCACAGCATCACTCAGCACCACCACAGCATCACTCAGCACCACCACAGCACCACCTCAGCATCACTAAGCACCACCTCAACACCACTCAGCACCACCACAGCATCACTAAGCACCACCTCAACATCACTCAACACCACCTCAGCATCACTAAGCACCACCTCAACATTAGAATAGGCAGGAAGAAGTTGCCAAAATTGCAACGACAAAATAAACGACAAGACCTTTCTTATGTTTATTCTTTTTTAATTGGGTCATTCAGTTGTACATAATGTCGTCTTAGTTATATATAAAGTAACAAAAATGCTTATAAGTCTTTTTTATTATAACTTTTCAACATGCTGCATAGCAGCCACAATGCTCTTAAAAACATTGGCAAAACCAATAGCTCTGCCTAAACACTTATAAGGCCCCAAAGGCGAGACCTATTGGCTAATAGGTCTCGCCTTTGGGACCGTATATGTGTTTAACCAGGTGTCAGTTATGCAGCACAATTGTTGCATGGCTAAACACTTATAAGGTCCCAAAGGCGAGACCTATTGGCTATGCCAATGCTTGTTGTTATTTGGTGTAAATCCATTCAGCAGTTTTTCAGAAATTTAAGAAAAAAAAGATAGATATCTCTCTGGTCGCAAAGCATTTGCAAAAAAAGACAAACTTGTGCAGGGAAATGCACCGCTCTGATTGGCTGCCAACACTTCAACCAGGAAGTGTTGGCAGTCATCTTGACACTAGGCTTCACCGAGTTTCCCCCCCAAAAAAGGAAAAATAAAGAAAAGGGGTCAGGGTAGGAATACCCTGACCTTCAAGCCATGGTCTTGTGGTCCCACTGGGACCACGCCACAGAATAAAAGCATTAAAAAAAAAAAAAAAAACATCTGCAGAATCGTGATATTTGCAAATTCACAGCAATTTTTTTTTAAATAACCTGGGTGGGCCAGGATCCAGGGGCATAAGGTAAATATAGAAGGGGGGCACACGGGATGCCCCTCCTAGGGCTTATCAAAGCCCCGAGGACCGCCACCTCCCCGGGGCACTTTTCATTATTAATGTGAGTGGATCCACTGGGCCTGCCCACAGCCCCGGTGACTGCCACCTCTCCGGGGCTATTTCAAATTATGTGAGGGGGCCTCGTGGACCCCTTGCCCTGGTGACCGCCACCTCCCCGGGGCTAATTTGAATAATATGGGGAGCCTCATGGACCCCCCCTGCCCCGGGGACGGCCACCTCCCCGGGGCTAAAATAAATACCAAAGCGTGAGGGGGCATCCGTCTCCCCATGCAGCCCGGGGACCGCCACCTCCCTGCGGCACACATACAATAACTAAGGGGGTCTGTTGTGGACCCCTGACACCGGGTACTACCACCTCCCCGGGGCAAATTTGAATAAAGGAGCGCGGTTGCGCAGTTGCGCTGTTGCGCGGTCCCCTTCCAGGAGCCCAACATGGCCCTGGGGACCGCTACCGCCCAGGGCCATGTAGGGCAATGTCCCGGGGTGCCCACCCTTGGGACATTGCAGTTTGCTGTGCTCCCGCCATGCCATAGCAAACAGTGTACTCCACTTTGAGCAAGCAAGAGCATTATGCTCTGACTTGCTCAAAGCTAAGCACACTTTGCTTTTACACACAGGGAGCTGCATGTCAGCAGCTTCCTGGGTGTAAAAGCAATTCCGGCTCCCGCATGACGCGGGAGCCGGCCGAGACAAAGGGCCTTCAGGCTCCCCCGTGGTCCAAAACGAGTTTTCCATGCCCCGGGGGATGGGGTCCCTGGGGTCAAAAATGGCCCGGAAGGGGGGGCCACTCAGCCCCCATCGCTATAAGGATTATATATAAAAAAAAAGAAAACGCCTTGCCCCTGGGTTGGAGTCCCCATGGCCGTGGTCAGCCTGAGGGCATTGGCGCTGGCTCCCCTCCCTTTGAATTAAAAAAAAATGAAAAAAAATAAAGGCCGGGCTCTAGGGGATGGGTTCTCCAGGGACCAAAATAAGCCCCCTCCCATTTTTAAAAAAAAGAACAAAAAAAGGGTCAGGTCCTATGGGATGGGGTCCCTAGGGCCCAAAAAGGTCCAGAGAAGGGGGACCACATCGCCCCCCTTCCTAAATAAGAAATAAATAAGAAAAAAAGCCGGCAACTCACCGGAGGCCCTTCCCTCTTTCTCCACTACTCTGCTAATGCTCCTCCTGGCGTGCTCCTGGTTGGGGGATGACGTCCCCTTGGCTGCTGAGGGTCCTTAGGGGCCAAGAGTAAGCCCCACACAGTAGATTGCTGAGAGGTGGTCGGAGGCCACGACCCCTCTCTCCGCCACCGTGCAAGCGAGCCTCTCGGCGCACTGCTGGTTGGGGGATGAGGTCCCCTTGCCTCCTGAGGGACTCAGGACAAAAGGAGATTTCATCCCCGAAGCAGTAGTGTGACAGGAGCTGCGTTTTCAGAGTGGTGGAGAAAGGGGGCGTGTCCTCTGACGACCTCTCAGCAATGCAGTAGTGTGGGTCTTACTGGAGGTAAAAGGAGGGCTATTTGGCCCCCAAGGACCCTGAAGAGTTGAGGGAACTTCATCCCCCAACTAGTAGTGTGCCAGGGGGCACGTGTGCAGAGTGGTGGAGAAAGGGGGCGTGGCCACCGAAAACCTCTCAGCAAACTCACTGTGTGGGACTTACTGGCAGTAACTGGAGGACTTGTTGGCCCCCAAGGACCTTCTGGAGCCAAGGGGACTTGACCCGCCAACTAGTAGTGTGCTGGGAGGTGCATTTGCAGAGTCGTGGAGAAAGGGGCGTGGTCTCTGACAATTTCTCAGCGATCCTGCTGTGTGGAACTTACTAGAGGTAACAGGAGGGGTAGTTGACTCCCAAGGATGTCCTTGGGGGCCAACTACCCTTCCTGGTATCTCCAGTAAGTCCCACACAACGGGATTGCTAAGAGGTGTTCAGAGGCCACGCCCCCTTTCTCCAGCACTCTGCAAAACCCCGCTCCTGGCGCGCTACCGATTGGTGGGATGAAGTCCACTCTACTTCTGAGGGACCTTGGGGGCCAAGAAGCCTTCCTGGAACATCCTATAATTCTTACTCAACGGAATCCCTGAAAGCTGGTCAGAGCCCCCCCCCTTTCTTTCTCCACCACTCTGCAAACGTGACAACTACTTTAAAAACCATAGAAATACACTGAAAAAACCAAAGGTTACAGGGATGTTATTGTTGGGAATTAGCATTTAAAAAACCTTAGAAATTCACTGAGAAAAACAAGGATTGCAGGGATGTTATAGTTAGGAAATATAATTTAAAAAAACCTTTTAAATTCTCTAAAAAAAATCAAAGGTTACAGGGACGTTATAGTTAGGCTGACATTTCACTCGTATAAAACCAGAGAAATTCAGCAGTTATAGTTAGCTGAGCTAACTATAACTCGTGCCTCCGCAATGCACTGCTTATGACCTCACATATGACATCACTCATGACGGTCAGTGACATCACTGAATGCGTGGTAATGGCATGCGTGGATCTGTCATACAATCCTTCAGAAGCATCCGACTACTTGACCTCAATACATGTGTTGTGGGTGCTGTGGGATTTCTGCCTGCAAATAAATTGGTGCTCTTCCTGTAAGTCACTTAAAACCAGACAAGTCAGATTAAACATAATCCTTTTAGGTGCTGTCCAGCAGCGATGACCATCAGACCGACCCTGATTCTATCAAACTGGCCTAGTCTTAACATAAGGTGATTGTAGTGTTTAGGACTAGATTGCAGTACATTGCAGTCATCATTCTGCAGTCTGCCATTAAATAAATACATTTCTGCAACAAAGGAACCACAAGATTGTATTCTGGTTGCCGGTTTGACCAAACTTCATTTGTTCTTTTAATCTTGCTGTTGTCAAATGTGCTGTACATCAACCCACCCCGGATGAAGAGTCTATAAGGATTGACTTGACTGGCCAAACTGCCACAAAGGCTGCCTTGTCCCCCAAATCTGAAGTTACCATCCCAGTTGAGCCCCTTATGCCCACTTTAAGAATCTTGCTGAGTTAGAAGAACGTGGTCCTGATGCGGAAAAGAATGTGTGGCAGAAATGCAACCATTAAAGAGACACTGATGTACATGCAGGGAAGGGTAGTTGTCTGCAGAGTATTACTGCCACACCTGGTCTGATAATACCATGTTCTTGACCATGTCAGTGGAGACGCCATCATATGTGCCGCAGGTACACACGACTTGTGTCCCCTTTCCCTTCTATTGCCCAATAGCATTGCCATACCTGTGTGACTTACCAAGCCTTCAATATACTAAAAGTCTCAAGACCACTCCTGCTGCCAGCCACCTCCATGGGCACCCTTAGTGCATATTCAAGTGGATTCAATTCACCAGCTGTGACGTTGTTCTTATGTTTGTGTTTTAATTCTAGTTTGAATGTTTTCTGGATGACCTGAGCTCCACCCATGTTCCCAAGCTGACTATCACTGTTGCTAAAAAAAAAACTTCTCAGGGATTTCATCTTGAGATTTGAAATCACTCTCTGGTTCAGAAGTGACAAAGAAACTAATTTTGTGTAAAGGGATCAAGCACGTTGAATTATCTGGCAAAGGCAAGCTCTTTAAATGATCATTCTAAAAACAAAAGGCCTTATGTGCAAAACCTTTTGCGTTGCAAATGGCCCGATTGGCAGAATCGGGCTGTTTGCGACCGCAAAAAAAGATTACTAAAATGTACAAAAGCGATTCGGTAACCCGTTACCAAATCTCAATTTGGGTTTGTAAGGGGCAAATTGGTGTTTGTAAGGGGCTTGTTTTGGGCGTCCCTTCCTCAAACTGAATGGCAGTAGTATATATGAATGTTTTGCGACCAAATTACGGTCGTGATACATTCATTTTTTACTGACACCTCAAGGGTGGTGGTAACCAGTCGCAAAAGAGGAGTCCCCTCTGGACCCTTACCCCTTTGTGAATGTTGATACAAATATTTTTTAAGAGCAGGCAGTGGTCCACAAACCACTGACTACTCTTAAAAAATAAAACTTAAAGGTTTAATTTTGTTCTTTTGAAACACATCCTGTCTTCCCTTAAGGTAAACGGTCCACATTTAAATTAAAAAAACATTGCTTTATTAAAAAGCAATCACAGACATGGTGGTCTGCTGCCCCAGCAGGCCACCATCCCTGTGATGGCTGCAATTCCTAAAGGGGTGCAAACTGCGACCTACCTCATTAATATTCATGCGGTAGGTCGATTGCGACTGCATTAGGTTTTGCTATTTCCATTTTTTCGGTTTTTGCATATTAGGGATTGCGATTTGCTAATTCTGATTCGCAAAGAATCGCAATTGGGAAATCACAATCTCTAAATTCTGTACCTGTGGCCCTTGGTATCTAAGATGTGCCCAGGTACTGGGTTAAGTGGTCCAGTGTGCTGCTTTGGCACTTGGACAGTTTGAGACATCCTCAATCTAAAGACTAAACGAAGAGCTTCTGAGACCGTTCTGGGGCACGCCATGCTACTCCCAACCGAGCATCCAGTGTCCCCAGCTTTGCTTGATTTGCTCTTAAATGATCGTTATTAAGGGCCTCATTTATGGGATAGGTGGCGCAGGGCAGGGCAACAAGTTACCTTGCTGCGTTGCCCTGCTTCGCAGGGAAAGAGCAGGAATAAGCTGTATTTATGCAATATGGTGCGTCCCTGACCTTTCCCCCTGCGCTGAGGCCGTTTCGACAGCCTAGCGCCTACGCAGGTGGTGCAAGGGTGCCTGTGTTGTCAGCAGGATTGTTTTTGTGCAGGAAGGGGCACCTTCCTTCACAAAAAGAATCCTGAGGCATTCTCCTCTTTCTATGTGTGCTGCAGAATGCAGCACACATAGAAAGAGGGAAAAACGAGGAGAAATTAAGGTATTTCTTCCTGTTACGCCTCTCCTGGGAAGGCATATCTTCTTGGCACATTCTCAGGTTTACCAGGTCTTGTAAATCTGATAATGCGTCAAAAACCATGGGAGTTCTGTGGGAACACCCAATGCAACGCCCATGGAACGCCTCCCTGGGGCAGAGTTACTCAACGCAGTGATTTACGCTGCGTTGCCTTACTGCAGATTTATGGAGACTCTCAGAGCCACACAATGTGGCCTTGCGTGGCTTCATTAATCACATGTAGGGTTGTCGTCATTCTTGCACCACGTTGTGTGGTGCAAACTCGGCAAAAACCAGCCCTTGTGTGTTGACGTCTGATAGGAGGAGTTTTTCATTTGAATAGGTTCTCCCTGCAAGTGTCCCAGGCGAGGTCTTTGAAAGGGCAGAATGTTATCTTTTCTTCTTTGGTTGACCTCGATGCAAGGCCGTGGATGGAGAAGGGGGTGCCCAAGTGATGTGTCCTGCCCAGGGGTGTCGGCTCCTTGCAGCAGGTGACGAGTGAGGTTGCTCTGATGAGGTTTAGCGTCTTACTTTGAGAGTGGGTTGGGCCAGTGATGTTCTGCGCGAGGAACCCAAGCTTTTCATGCATTGGCTTAGCTCTGTGTCATTGGATGTGCTCTGTCTCTTTCTGTTGGATGGACTCACTCACTTTCCATTGGATGAACTCACTCATTTCCATTGGATGGACTCACTCACTTTCCTTTGGAAAAATTCACTAACTCGCCATCAGCCCCTTTCTTTACATGCACTTGTGCAGTCTCTTTCACTAAATGACTCATTCTTTGAGTGAATGAACTCGCTCTTTCACTGAATTAACTTATTATCTACCTTTACAAGAAATCACTGACTCTCCGTAAGTCTCTTACATTACATGCACTTGTCTCTTTCAGTGAATGCACTCACTCTTTTAGAGAATACGCTCACTCTTTCAGTGAATGAGCTTTTTACCTTTAGAAGAAATCACTCACTCTCCATTAGTCTCTTAATTTACATGCACTTTGTCTAGTCTCTTTCATTGAATGACTCACTCTTTCAGTGAATGAACACTATCTTTTTGTGAATGAACTTACTCTTTCTTTACCAGGGCACCAGTTGGGTGTACACGCGGGTAGACGGCGTCTACTCACTATTTTCACTGGGTAGATGCCGTCCACCCTGCCAAGGAGCTGGTCCCCACTGAAATGCGCTGAACTTGTCCATTGTCGTTTTCGGACAAAGGGACAGTTCAGCAGTGCCTGCACGTTGTCTGCTTTCCATTCCCAGCAGCACTGTGCAGGGTGGTGGGGTTATTTTCACCTCCAGCTGGGCCGGAGATAAAGGCCGAAGTTAAGGGGCTATCAGGCCTCCTTTCGTTCCTGCATCCTGGCTGGGCGTGGTCTGGAGCCTCACACTTAGATGCAAAGGCAACGGATGGAAACAAAAGCACACAGCTTGTTATCTCTTCACAGGTACTTAAGAGATGCATGCCTTTGACTTTCTTCAGTCTCTGTATATAAGAGATTTGCACACACTGTAAGAATGTCAGATGTGTTGGTCTGTCCCAGTATTTACACAAATAACAATTTAAATACCACTGTTTTATTTTTATTTTTTTTATAGCGTTACTCATCCTAATGCAGGGTGTAAGAGCCCTTTAAAAACATACACATTGAACATTGACAATAAATCATGTTTGTGTGTAAATCAATGTACAGGATGTGTTACATAAGACAGTGAGGGTTACAAGGTGTAGGAGTCACACGTCCTCGATAGCTCACTGTGCTATATTAGAAGGATTACAATTTATGAAATGCAGGTAACAAAAGGATCTCTGTCTTAAAAGTAGTAACACACTTTACTACCTACATAAAATAAAAAATCTGTCATCTGTGTGTCACATGATGTGCTTTGCAGGAGACATATTAACCCTCTATGCTACTTTGATTCAAATCGGGGACTAGACAAAACACAGATCCCTCCAGCTAGTGTGTTAACCTCCCGAGTTATCTCACCATTATTATTGTTCTCTAAGATTTGCTGGGTGCACAAAGATCTCTGCAGCAGGTGCCTTAACCCCATATTTTAAAATGCAGACTTTGTAACCAATTTAGCAGAACCAATCTACTGACCTATCACCTAACCTCACCAAGAACGCTTCAAAAAAACTCAAACACAGCTTAATAAAAAAACCCGGAAACACTTATTTCAGACACATATTTCAGCATGTACAATGGCAACACCATGTCCGACCTAATCTTCTTCACGAACAAGAGAGCCCAATGGAAGAAAACTCTCATATCATTCTTCCAGTGCAAACAGATAAGGAAAACACCCCATGGATTTAGTCTTTCTATTACTTCCTCTCCTATCCACAAAATAGATATCACCATTACCATCTATAACAATGGGATCGTTCTCATTCAAGCCTCTAATCGAAACCTAGAACAGTTCGACAAACTCTTTTTGAAGATCAAAAGCTCAGTAGCCAACAACTCAACCCCAGGGCAACTAGATACAACACTAACCACCTCAAGTTCACTCCAAATCAGTGCTCCAATTCTACCCTCAGACTTACATCCCTCCTCTCTCACCACCCTTCCCTTGCCGGATGCTGAACTGTTCGAATTACATAGTTCGCGACCATTAACCCTATCACCTCTCCCAACCCCCATATCAATACTCCCTGGAACACCTCTAACATTCAGTAACCAACCCCCTCCTCGGGAATCTCCCATTACCGCCTCTGACCCCTCTAACGCAGATCGGCACCCTACCCCCTCGGCAGTTCTCCACACGCAATCAACATCCTGGTCTATGCATCCTGGAACTCCGCTCATATTCAGGGACCTACCTTCTCCCAGGGTATCCCCCATTACCGCCCCGGACCCCTCTAACACACTTAGTCACCCTCCCCCCTCTCCAGACCTACACACTCAATTTCCTTCCCTCTCCCAACACCCAGACATGCTGGCACGCTTGGACGATATCTCCCGCCAGCTGCACCTTCTCTCCCTCGAACTCCACGGCTTGAAAGCCCTCTCACTTGAATATCTCCCCTTGTTAAGCCACCTCCTCTCTAGTCCGAACCGGACCAGAGCCCCCGCCAGCACCACTGTCACAGCTCCCCGTGACCATCCCTTATTACCTTCCATCTCCAATTCTGTTCCCCTACCTAATGCAGCCTCTGGCCCTAGAAGAGCTTCCTGTCTCACGCCCATTGAAATTGACTGCCTTCTCAAGTCTTACTTGTCCAACACGGACTCCATCACGAGCCCAAAGGGAATAATTCAAACCATTCACTCCAACCCAAACAGAGTACCCCACCACAACCTCAGAGCCATAAACAACGATAACCTCAAGAGAGTGAACATCACTCAGACTCCTCTCCCCCATACTCCGGCTCCACTCAAATGCATACTACTCAACTGTAGGTCTGCTAGCAAACACGCGTCCGAGATCTTCGACCTCATACTACACAATGAGATAGATATCATTATCCTCACAGAAACTTGGCTCAACCCTTCGTCCACTCCTATTCTTGACCTCCTGGTGCCCCCCACCCACGACATAATTCGTCTTGACAGAGTTAAGAAGCTGGGTGGTGGCCTAGCTTGTATACATCGGAACACGCTCGCGGTCTCCCTCTCAGAGTCCTCATCTCCAGTAACTTGCGAATACCCTTGTCTTAACATCTCAAGTAACAATCATCTGGTTTGCAAACTACACACATTCTATCACCCCCCAGGCGACAATCTCCCCTTCATTGAACAATTAATGGAAATCATCTCCGGCAATGTGGATTCAGCCCAGTCCCACATTTACCTTGGGGACTTTAACCTTCACTGGTCTAACACCAATGACCAAGCAGTCTCATGCCTCAATTCCTTCTTGAATGACCACGAATTGATTCAACACTGTGACCAGCCTACTCACATTAAAGGGGAAACTTTAGACCTCATCATCTCCAAAGGTCATACCATCTCATTGGATTCCATCATACCATGTGATTGGTCAGACCATCACATCATCTCCTTCCATATTAACGCTGAGGTTTATCAGAGTAAGGCTCAAAAACCAAAACAAAGATTTGGAAAAGGGACCTCAGAGATATCAACACAGCTGACCTAGCAACCCGCTGTAATCGGGCCCTCTCTCCCCAATTGGACATACTTGAAGTCCATGCTCTCACAAACTTCTACAACGCTTCTATTTCCAACATCATGGATTCTATGGCCCCACTACAACAAAAAAATGCACTTGCAAAAATATCGAAACCTTGGTTCAATGGCAACCTAAATTCGGAACGTCGCAATCTAAGGGCCATAGAACGTACTTGGAGATCCACTCCATCTGCGGACCATCTAAAAAACCTTAGAGCAGCCAGAAGTTCGTATAACAAACAAATCAAGACAGCGAAGGCGGAGTATTTCAGATCCCAACTTAACCAAGCGGCTAATCGACCCAAGGAACTGTTTGAACTGGTTAAACAACAATCGGTGGTTGCCCCTAACCGATCGGCCTCTGAAGTCAGACCTCATTCTTGTGATGATCTGGATGCCTTCTTTACTGAGAAAACTAGACTTATTAACTTGGATCTGGAAACCAGGAGGGCTCTACTGCTACCTAATGAACATGCACCCCCACTGGCCGTACTAGACAAGACAGCACCATGTAGCGGGGGTATCAAGAACAACGCTTCCTGGGACACCTTTACCCCCTTCAATGAAAATGATATCAAAAAGGTTCTTCGAACTATCAATCCATCTAATCACTTCAGTGACCCGTTACCACCTTCCATCTTCAAAGTGATCAAGGATGAAATCTCCCCATTCTGGACAAAGATCGTCAATGCATCTTTATCACAAGGCACGATCCCAGTATGCCTAAAAGAGGCTGAGGTAACTCCGATATTTAAAAAACCCACAGCTGACAGTACAGATCTTAACAACTTCCGACCTATCTCCAGCATCCCCACTCTAGCCAAACTCCTTGAAAAATGCGTCCAGTCACAACTATGTGCGTACATTGAAAATTTCCATCTCCTGGACCAACACCAATCTGGCTTTCGTAGTGGGCACAGCACTGAATCGGCTCTTACCCACGTGATGGATGACATCTTAATTATGCTCGATCGTAATGAATCCTGCCTCCTTATCCTACTTGACCTTTCCTCCGCATTTGACACGGTCAATAATGACAACCTCCTATTCATTCTGGAGCATAGGATGGGCCTTTCGGGTCAGGTGCTGCTTTGGTTCTCGTCCTTCCTGCAGAACAGGTAGAGGTGGAGAGGTGTGGTGCATCGGCCAGGGCAGCTGACTTCGGAGCACAGGGCTCACGGTTCGATCCCCGGCTGCGTGGCAGCTCAGCTCAGCACCATGTGACTCTGGGCAATAGCTCACTTAATTTCCACGACGGCCCCCAGCGCCTTGAGACCCGTAAGGGTGAGTAGTTCGCGCTTTACAAATACGGATTTACATTTTACATTTTAACAGGTCCCAAAGAGTGAAAGCGAACCACTCTCTCTCCCAGCCATCCCCAGTCAGCATGGGGGTTCCCCAAGGGTCCTCCTTATCTCCCATTTTCTTCAATTTATTCCTGGAACCATTAGCTAATGTTCTAAAATCTTTGGACATTCGCTTCCATATGTATGCAGACGACACCCAACTCTATCTGAAAATCTCCTCCCCGGATGATATCGCTTCACTCAACTCCACCCTACTGACGACCCAAAATTGGTTAACTGAGAACCACCTACTGCTAAACACCGCCAAAACAGAATTCCTCCTCATCTCCCCCCCCCGAAACATACTCCTATAATCGACCTATGGATGAGCCAACTCACCGCCTTCAACTGCTCCGCCCGCACTATCGACTCAGCTAAATCTCTAGGAATTACCCTGGACAAGCATCTCAATATGAAGACTCACATTAGCAACGTGTGCAAGGGAGCTAACCACCTTCTAAGAACACGCAGGAATCTCAAACCTTTCCTACCTCAATCAGATTTCAAACAAGTGGTCCAAGCGCTTGTCTTGCCGAGACTTGACTATGGCAGTGCTACGCTATGTGGCCTCCCCAAATACACTTTGGCCCCCCTAAAGGCGTCATTGAACGCGGCGGCCAGATTGATCATGGACACTAAGCGAAAGGCACACATCTCCCCGGTTCTAAAATCTCTAAACTGGCTACCTTACGAAGCTAGAATTCAACTGAAGATTGCCTGCCTATCACACAAAGCCCTACACTTCAAAACCCCCATCTACCTCGCACAAAAACTAGAACTATCTGGAGGAGGTAGACCTTCAAGGAGTGCAAATTCCCTCCTTTTAAAACCACAGATCTTCCGCAAAAAAAGCACATGCCAACGAGCCTTCTCTGGCTCTGCTCCAAAAATTTGGAACTCTCTTCCACCGGAAATTCGGAGGATCTCCTCAAAGGATACCTTCAAACTGGAAGCTAAAAGATTCCTCATGAATAAGTTCTTACCTTAACATGAGGGACATTTGTTAGCTCTAAGCGCATCGGACATACCATAGCATTTGTTATTATCCCTGTTTAAGTTTATGATTCTGTTTTGGTTATTATTCCTGTACATGATTATTGTATTTACTCCCCTTAAGTCATTACGCCCTATCGCCTAGCCCATTCTTCGTTCTCCCAGGTGTATAATTGATCTGGTAGGTGTTCACCATTTGATTCAATGCCATTAGACTCCCCATCTGACTCACTTTCTGTTTATCGTTTTGATATTGGTTATTATGTCTGTATATGATTATTGTACTTACTCCCTTACGTCACTTTGCTCCATTGTATAGCCCATTCCCCGTTTCACTCAGGTTTATGAATGATCTATCATGTGTGCATTATCTGATTCAATACCTATTAGATCCACCATATTAGTCGCATGTTTCGATTTGTTACCTCTTTTCCCTCAAACTGTAAAGCGCTCTGATATCCTTCGGGATCAAGTTCGCGCTATATAAAACTTTATAAATAAATAAAATACTGTACTGCCATGTTTCTCCTTGTTGCCAATTTCTTTATAGCAGAGCTTAAATTGAAAAAAAATGTATTAGTTGAGGCCCAGATTTTGTGTTGGTGTTGTGCCACTTTTTTAGTACAACCCTGACGCAAAATCTAATTTGTTAAATCTCATAATGCACTTAAATGTACTCATGATTGACCTGCTAGACGTATGTGTGAGGTTGTAATATCTGATGTTACTTCCTGTGATGTCACTTCCTTTGAGGTCACTTCCTGTGATGGCCCGTGCGATGTCACGGGCTATGACATCATGCGCGTTGATATCACACGCCATGATATCACTGTCTTGCATACTGCCTAACTTGGCTAGTCCCCCCACTTCGCTTTTTTAGGACCTGTTACCTTTACCTTTAGATAAATTCACTCACTTTCCATCAGCCTATCTCACCGAATGACTCACTCTTACAGTGAATGACTTACTCTTCTCCCCTGGACGAACTCACTCCTCTTCAGCAGATTGGCAGCTGCCTTTCGTTGATGATATCATCTCTTACCCCTACCCTTCGTCACCGTCCCCTCACAGCCCCCCTCCCCCCGCACATTCCCCAGTACCCTCTCTGATCCCCGTACAACACGTCACCAACACCTCTACATTAGCGGCCTGGTAACCGCGGACCTGTCATACATGTCAGAGGTATCATGTAATGTCCTCCCCACTGGCCCCCCCCCAGCCCCGCCCCCTCTCGCTCCTCCCCCAGTCTTGGCCGGTATGGCGGATACAGGGAATGTGGCTGCCCGCGGTCCACGCAGGGGAGCCCAATAGGAGGGCGGCCGCCTTAGTGCCACATGATGGCACACGGCGACACTCTAGTGTTTTGGCGACCCCCTTTGGGTCCGGCGCGCCCCGCATCATTTCTGGCATGCTAGTAGGTGGGGAGCCAGGTATAAGCACCTCTCCCGCCCACCTGGCGCTCTCTTTGTGGCAATCCTCTATGCCGTTTGGTCGCGTCGTCTACCGTGTGTCTTCGCGTCCCGGAGGTGCCGCGGGCATCGTTTGGTCGGGGTGAGTTGGGGCTTCCGGGCCTGTTGCCCCTGTGGTGTGCACGGTAGGGTGGACTGGGCATGTGCTTGGATGCGGTCTGCTGCACATGCAGTTGTTTTCCGGGGCATTGTTGCGCGGGGTCTGTCCTTTGGTTCGGGGACGGAGTTGGTATGCGGATCGGCACGCTGGGTGTCCTTCGGTGGTTTGGGCGCCCACCTACTTCAATTGGGACCAGTCTAGATAGGGTCCGTATGTTTGGGTGTCCAGCCCAATGTAGTGATTGTCGCTGGTGACGCCTTGCTCGACTGCTGTTTGAGTCCGCAGACAGGTTCGTCGGGTTCTTCGCGGTGCCATTTCCGCTACTCGTGGAGTTTGGGTTTCGTGTCGGGTCCAGGGGGGCAGGAGGGCTCCACATCGCACGTGTGGTGGATGCGTCTGCCAGAGGTGCCGCAGCGTGGCGTGTCACCCACGGGCTGAACCATCACCCTGGGATGTATGAACTGCTGTGTCTGTTCGCCGTGCGTAATGTAAAGGAGTCTCTCTTTTGGAGTCTGGGCACTTCTACGCCGCAGCTGCACAAGCCCCACTGGTCTGTCCTTGGCTGCTCAGACCGCAGGGGTTACCGGGGTCATTCAATGCTTGGAGGTTTCCGGCTGTTTTGGTTTTCTTGTTTTGAAGTGGTTTTGTTTTCTGCGCATGTGTGGAATTATGTGGTGCATAGTGCCTATGCGTGTGGGTTCCCGCCCTATCCCCTTTAAGCTAAGGCACGTTCGATTTCAGGCACTTCGAGATTCGCTTGGAGGCTGCTTTGAAGTGTAGGTGGCTGCCCCCTTTGAGTGCACCTTTTCTGGGCTTCGTGTGTCCTCTGGACTTGATGGAGTGCAGCATGTAGCTGCCCCACAGGAGTTTGGTGGCCGAGCTATTGTATTTTGTGTGGGTGGAGGATGCGCGTGAGGTTGCGGCGTGGGGCTGGAGCTGCCGATTTTAGAGCTGGGAGGGTGGGTTCGAGCCTCCCGGCGGCTCGACGTCCTGTGATTCAGGACATGGGCATGTTCGTGTGGGGTGGACTCGCTCCTAGGTTCAGCTGTATAGGGCTGAGAGGCGAGTTTCTTTCTGGTTGTGACGGATGCAGAGTTGGATTTTCCACCTTTGATTTGCCGTGGAAACCCTGAGAGAGACGAGTCCCTCTGTGGCCATTGCTAGGTTCTGTGGTGTTCTGTCAGTAGTGCCTGCATTACTGCAGTGCTCTTCCACGGTGGTGTTGGGATTAACACCGGATGTTTCCGCTTAGATACCTGTGCCACCAGTTCTTCCAATTTTGGTTGACCTTTGGGTGATTGTCCAAGGCCTCGCGGTGTCTATGGTTTGAACAGTATACTTTGTCTCTGACGTTCCACAGTGTGCCTCTTGTGTCCTGGCTTCCTTCTTTTCCTAAGACCCTAGTAGGTGCCAGGCACGTCTTCGTGCTTCAAGCATTCCTCCGCGACTCTTGTGATGCACATGGTGGAGAGCCCAGCGGGAGTGTCTGCATGTGACCTCTTTATCCCTCCCTGGAGTGGTTGCTCTGAGTGTTTAGCTCTTTAGACACGTTAATGATCCGAAGGGCACGAGAGCCTGGCATGCTTAGGCCCAGGCTGTGTAGGTACAACGTGGACAAACATTTGTAAAAGGGATGCAGTAAATTAATACTTGGTATTGTTACTAGAATACTTAGTTGAATCCTAAAATCATCAATAAAACCCCTTTTATTGCCTCCTTTTGTATTTGCCTCTATTAAGGTCGAGAAGAACAGTAATCTTGCGGGGCTCGCTCCCACATCCCTTGGGAGCCCTAAAAGTAGTCACAGTTAGCAGCAGGAGAGGCCGCCCGGCCATGTATGACCTCCCCCGTACTGCGGGGGAGGTGACCAGTGCGAGAATGGTCCCAATCAAGACAGGCTCCCAAGTAAGACAGGCTTGCGGACCAGTTGCCTGGCAGTTTTAAATTTTACCCTAAAAAGGCTACCTCGTCCTCAGGAGGTATTCGAGTACCGGCAGAGGTATGTGACTTTCTTCTTCGCGCGCATGGTAAAATGCGCTCTTTAACCGCGTGGCGCTAAAGTTGATATTGGAGTGGGTACCAGCCAGAGTCCAATGGTTGTAGCAGGGGAATTCAAGGTGTGGCCCAACACCTTGTGATCTTGTACGTGCTTTGGGGGGGGCTCACCGGAGAGAGGCTCGGTGCGGTGGCTCGTCGGCTTGCACCGGGAGCATTCGGTGTGGGGTGAGCGGGCGACGCCATGGGGGCCTGGCTGTGCCCGGCCGGGCTGAGTCTCCAGTGTGTGAAGCTCACAACCAAGCAATTGTTTTACGGGCCGGGCTGGTGCATGAGGCCGCCGGGTTGTCTGCTGCCTATTCAAGTGGGGAGCGGCATGGGTCTATGGTCCGCGGCCCAATCATGATCCGGTTAGGTTGTTGGATGCCAGGGGCGCTCAACCAAATCTGTGTTACCTGCTCCTCTTCTGCGGTGTAGTCGCGGGCTCTGCACTGGTGGGTCAATGCTCTGTGGCATTGCAGCCCCGGTTTCGTCGTGGTCTGGCGGGACAGGCCAGCCAGCGCATACTACAGGCCTGGTGTATGCCCCTGTAAGGGGTCCTGGTTTAGGAGAGACCCGGTCAGGTCTTATCGGTTACGGAGTTTCCGGTGAGTCCAGGACCCCCTGGTGGCCATGGCCCTTGCACCCCGGGTGGCCTACTGCTAGGCCGGCTGACGTTCCCCTGGCTGAGGGTGATACTGAGGGTGTCCTTCCTTTCCCTGACTTAGAAGCAAGGGTCCCTATTTGGACTAAGGTACCTACCTCAGCCAACTGGGGACCCCCAATTCTAACCTTGGGTAGCAACGGGTGGGGACTTGAACCCTCCCCGTTCTAACAGCCTGCATTCTTGCCATCGCAGCACGGTGGGGATTAAGTTTGTCAGACTTAAAGTGTGTCTGGGTTACAAAGTTTTGCGATAATACTAGGTTACAGCACAAAGGCTACAATTTATGGGACACCCGGTATCCCCATAATTCTAGTAAGGGCAGATGATCTGCACCTATTGTTCTCACCATCCCTGTAGCTTTTCCATCCTCCTGTCTGCAACCTGGTACCCACCTGAAAAGGTCTGGCAAGGGGTATTAGTGCAAGGGTGGGGATAACAGAATGGCCACTTATCATCTAAAGATCGCAGTCAGACTGTGATGGGCTTGCGGGACAGGAATACAGGATTAAGCAGAATACTGTAATAGATGATTGTAAGTGACTGGTTCCTGCGCTTTAGTGAACCTCCTGCAGTCCTTCTTCCGGGGGGGGAAGGTGCGTCAGTTTGTCATTCATAAAGGGTGCTGTTACTCCAACAGTGTTGTAAACGGGTTTGGGGGCACCAATGCTGTCAATTACCAGAGCACAATTCGCATTCATAGGTAAGAAGGGGCAAATTCAAAAGCATTGGAAAACCTTTGTGCACTCTGGTTTACCTTTAGCAAAGCCTGGCTATGGGTTACATTCGCTGGGGTGGGGACACCAGCGTGGCGACAGCACCTGTGATCGCGGTCAAGCTGATGGGTTCTGCAGGCAAGAGGACATGAAAGGTAGCACAATATTAGGAGTACAGTTAAGGGACCCCAGGCCTCACTCCCGGTGGTTAGATCCACCTTTGTTTTGGTAGAGGCATGTCCGAGAGAGGAGATGTCCCTTCTCCCACCGCACCTCTGGTTCCCTCTCAAGTGGAACAACGACTGAGGGAACTAGTCGAGCTTTCCTTAGCACCCAGGACCAGTAAGCGTTACAGGCTTGCGTTGCCATGTTCTGCTCGGTGGTGGGTGCCTGGGAAGAAAGGGGGGACATCCTTGGATCACAGGGTGCAAACCTTTTTCGTATGGGCCAAGGAAAAAGGGATAAGCCACTCCTGGATCCCAGGCCACCTGTCGGCAGTTGCCATTGCTGAGTAGAGGGGACAGGTCGTTCATACTATGTCTCTCCTTATCAGGGTGGCACTAAAGGGCTGGGCGAGGCGAGTGCCCCGTGCCCCGGATACTGGCCCCCCCCCTTCGAGTTTCAGACTCTTCAGGACATGCTTGACTGTGTACACAAATCAACCTATTCGGCTTTTTAAGCCGCCCTTTTCTCAGCAACTTTCAGCCTGGCATTTTTCGGGGCCCTGAGAATCAGCGAAGTAGTGGCAAGGTCCAAATCAGACACATCTGGAGCTGCATTAAAGGGACAGGATGCAGTGCTCTCATGGGCTTCCCTTAAAATTGTAGTGAGAAGATCAAAACCGGACCAGGCCGGGGCAAGGGAGGGTGATCTGGTTGCACCAACTGGGGGATATGAGGTATTGCCCAGTGGGTCTGGTCACCGCCTACCTGGCCCTTCGCCTTTCTGGAGAGGGTCACTTACTGATTCATGCTGACAGCATGCCCCTTACCAAATTTCAGGTTAAACAGGTAATGTAAGCATGCTTAAATATGTCAGGCAAGTTGGGTCCTGGCAAGCGCCTTTGCAGTCGCTCTGTTAGGATAGGGCCAGCAACCACAGCGTTCAGGGCGGGCATGCCAGTGAGCGCATCATGCAGGTGGGACGATGGGAATCCCATTGTTTTAAAAGGGACGTCCGTCCGTAAGCCACCCAGGGGAGTGGCCGAAAGACAAGTTAAGTGTATTATGTTCAGGCGAATCTTGAGTATACCGAAGGCACCCTGTGATGCACCAGATGTTGGTTGGGGTGCAGTGTTATGGTGTGGAATTATGTGCTAGCTTGAGTAGTTGTATAGAATGGTGTGCAGTGCTCAATAAATGAGTTTAGCAACCTGGCATTTCTTTATTGTGCCAGGGTCAAATTTCTGGGTGATTGGCCATTCGTGCGTCCTGAGGGTGGCAGGATGGGCGGAAAGCAGGAAATGGAGGCATGGGTTTTCCGCCACTGAAATAATTTGGTTGGAGTTCCCAGATATGAGCTGGAACAGCTTGCTAAGAAGCTGCGGCACAAACTAGGGGGGGGGGGTGTCTCCCCTCCCAACATTCTGGTCATACACCTGGGAGGCAATGCATTGACTTTCATGGGTAGGAGGGCACTGCTGCAAGAAGTGAAATGCTCCATGTGTAAGTTAAGCAACCAATTGGGGGGCGTGTGAGTTATGGTGGTCAGAGATACCCCACGTTTAGTGTGGCTAGGGGCCCGGTCAGGGGATGCAGTGGAAACCTCATGCAGGAGAGTTAACAGGTCCATGCGCAAATACACTGAGCAGAGGGGGTTTGGCTTTTTTAGGCACGGTCTGCTTGGCAGTTCGGGCTGGACTGGTCCCATGAGGCACAGGGTCACGACTGATTTGCATATAGCTGGGTCTGAACTGAGGTGGCGAAGTGAGCTAAAGAATGATGTTGGATTCAACCCAGATCTGTGACTGGGGGTGAGTGTCTGAAAAGTTTCAGCGCTCTGTCCATCATCTCCTTGTGTTTGCTTTTTTCGCCCTAAGTTGGCAGGGTATGCCCAGACGTGGGTCCCTTGCACACTTTGCCACTGGATACAAGCTAGCCTGGCTGATGAAGGGTGTTACCCAGAAACCGGTCCCAGGATGCTTGTTTCCGGTTAAGGGAAGACCTTGCTTGGCAGTTCGGGCTGTACTGTTCCCATGAGGCACAGGGTCAAGAATGATTTGCATATAGCTGGGTCTGAACTGAGGTGGTGAAGTGAGCTAAAGAATGATGATGGATTCAACCCAGAACTGTGACTGGGGGTGAGTGTCTGAAAAGTTTCAGCGCTCTGTCGATCATCTCCTTGTGTTTGCCACGGTCTGCTGCATGCCAAGTCCACAGGGTGTTTTGAAGAGGATGGGTTCACCTGTCTGAGTGGGCATGGACTTGTTTTTGTTGGACCTGGGCGAGGCCCTGGAATCAGCAGGATGTAGATAAGAATGCCTGCCTTGGTGGGGGGCCCTGGTTCTGACGGTGGCCACACCCAGAGCTGTGGCGGAGTTACAGGGCGATCCAGAGGCTGAAAGGTACATAAGGGTACCCTCTTCAGGAGCACAACAAGGTTGCAAAGGCCAAATATCCCCAGGAAGTCCTCGCGGTGGACCCTGAAAGAACGACGGCGCCCCGCTAGTCCTTCGGGCGGTTGTAAACCTGAGCATCCGGGGGCTGCCTGGATACGCTCCGCCCCCCTCAAGGGGCGTGAGCAGATGGGTGGACTGGCGGTCCACAGGTGGGAAGGGGTAAACCCTCCCCCAAAATTGGTAAGCACTGATTGGTTAGTGCCACGGTGCAATTTGGCTCTTCAGGTGGGCAGGGCAGCTTAGGTGTGTCTCCGCTGCCTGCCCTTGGATCGCCTGTAAGATAACCCACCATGTTGGCATATTGCAGTATGCTAATAAACCTGCAGCAATTTTCTCCACGAAAAAGGTGTCTTGTGTGTTTATTTCATCAGGAGATTGCTGTATGTGTGATGGGGAGTGTGTTGCCGATATTGGCACAATGTGGCTGCCCGCGGTCCACGCAGGGGACCCCCAAAGGAGGGCGGCCGCCTTAGTGCCACATGATGGCACACGGTGACACTCTAGTATTTTGGCGAACCCCTCTGGGTCTGGCGCGCCCTGCGTCATTTGTGGCGCGCTAGTGGGCAGGTAGCCAGGTATAAGTATCTCTCCCACCCACCTGGCGCTCTCTTTGTGGCAATCCTCCACGCCGTTTTCCTCCCTACCGCTTACCCGGCGTATATACAGGGGTTGGGGTGGGAGAGGCTGTTATCTTGTTATTTTGTGTTGCAGGCGGAGTTACAGGGCGATCCAGAGGCTGAAAGGTACATAGGGGTACCCGCTTCCAGTCGCGGTCCGTGTAGGAGTGCCGGCCGGAGCGGTGACGAGGGGCAGGGTGGGGGTAGCAAAGTACGGATTACGGACCAATACAGGTAAGTAAACATTTAAATCAATAAAACGAATTTCGTTGCGCGCACTGCATCGCATTTGGCGATGCAGCGCTCACAACGAAATTCGTTTTATTGATTTAAATGTTTACTTACCTGTATTGGTCCGTAATCCGTACTTTGCTACCCCCCACCCTGCCCCTCCCCCGTCCCACGTCACCGCCCGGCCGGCACTCCTACACGGACCGCGACTGCCCTCTTCAGGAGCACAACAAGGGTGCAAAGGCCAAATATCCCCAGGACGTCCTCACGGTGGACCCTGGAGGAACTACGGCGCCCCGCTAGTCCTACGGGCGGTTGTAAACCTGAGCAACCGGGGCTGCCTGTGCTGTCACGTGCGATGTCATGGGCTATGACATCATGCGCGTTGATATCACACGCCATGATGTCACTGTCTTGCATACTGCCTAACTTGGCTAGTCCCCCCACTTCTCTTTTTTAGGACCTGTTACCTTTAGATAAATTCACTCAGCCTATCTCACCGAATGACTCACTCTTACAGTGAATGACTTACTCTTCTCCCCTGGACGAACTCACTCCTCTTCAGCAGATTGGCAGCTGCCTTTCGTTGATGATATCATCTCTTACCCCTACCCCTCGTCACCGCCCCCTCACAGCCCCCCTCCCACATTCCCCTGTACCCTCTGATCCCCGTACAACACGTCACCAACACCTCTACATTAGCGGCCTGGTAACCGCGGACCTGTCATACATGTCAGAGGTATCATGTAATGTCCTCCCCACTGGCTCCGCCCCAGCCCCGCCCCCTCTCGCTCCTCCCCCAGTCTCGGCCGCTATGGCGGATACAGGGAATGGCTCCTCTCCGCGCTCCGGATCCTCACCCTTCCTGGGGATGCAGCTGGCCTCGCCGCCCACCTTCAGGTACCGATGCCCCCCACCCTGGGCCCCCCCAGCCTCACCTGTCCCTGAGGGGGGCTCCCGCTGCACGCGGACCTCCTGACAACATCCCCATCCGCGGCTTCGGGTACCAGCTCCGTCGGCTGCCTCCCGCCCCTCGCGATGCAGCCTGCTGCGAGCGCGGGGCACTGAGGACATGCCGTGTACACAGCCCCCCCGCACCCACCACCCCCGCCTCTCCACCCCCTCCACACACAGCCCCGGGCTCTCCGTGTATGTGTCAGAACAGTACCGTGAGTCCAGTATCAATGCCCCTAATAAACAGTCACCCACCCACCCGGCCCTTTAAGGGGACTGTGAATTACATTAAGTACCGGTAGTTCCCTCCAACGGTGCTGCCATCCGTGTGCGCACCTGTTATCCTGCTCACTGCCCGCCATTAATGCCCTCCGTGTGCGCACCTGTTATCCTGCTCACTGCCCGCCATTAATGCCCTCTGATGTGCCCGCTTGTTATCCTACTGACTGCCCGCCATTAATGCCCTCCGAAGTGCCCCCTGTTATCCTTCCAGTCAATAATGCCCTTTGTGACATGTGATATTCTACCCTTCGTCACTGATACAATCTGCGTGCACTAGTTAATGCCCTCTGTGTTCACACCTCTTATCCTTCCAGGCATTAATGCTTTTTGTGCGCACACCTGTTATCTTTCCTCTTATTGTGTTTACCCAGAGGTGTCTACCTCTGGGTAGACACCTCCATCCTTCCTTTCCCAGCAACACCCTCTGCCTGCAGACACATTATCCTTCCGGTCATTAACGCCTGCAGACGCATTATCCTTCCGATAATTAACGCCCCCTGCCTGCTGATGCATTATCCTTCCGGTCATTAACGGCCCCTGCATGCATACCCATTAGTCTTCCTGTCAGTTATGAATTGTGACCGGTCACCTTTTATAACTCCAGTCATTAATGCCCCCTTGTGTGCATACCTTTGCCTTACTTTCACAGTCATTTCTTCTGTGTGTGATCCTTGACTTTAATGCCCTTATCCTTCCTTCCATTAATGCAATGTTTACACACCCATAACCCTTCTTGTTCTTAATCCCCTCTGTGTGCACGATCGATATCCTTCCTGTCATTAATGCCCTTAGTGTGCACATTCGATATCCTTCTTGTCATTAATGTCCTTTGTGTGCAAAATCGATACCCTTCCTCCCATTAATGCCCTCAATGTGCACGATCGATATCCTTCCTGTCATTAATGCCCTTAGTGTGCACATTCGATATCCTTCCTGTCATTAATGCCCTCTGTGTGCGCAATCGATATCCTTTCTGTCATCAATGTCCCCTGTGTGCACAATCAATACCCTTCCTGACATTATTGTCCCCTGTTTTCACGATCGATATCCTTCCTATCATTAATGCCCTCCGTGAGCACGGTCGATATCCTTCCTGTCATTAATGCCCCCCTTGTGCACGATCGATATCCTTCCTGTTATTAATGCCCCCTGTGTTCCCAATCGATATCCGTCTAGTCATTAATGCCCTCTGGGTGCACACTTTCCTCTTCCTGTCTCAGTAATATGCTCTGCGGGCGCATACATCCTACCTGTCATTAATACTCTCTAAGTCCAGCCCCTCGCCCCTCTGGTTGCCCCGCCGCAGCCTAGGGACCCTCGGGGCCCCCTTGTGTGCTAGCCTCCACGCGCTGCCCACAGTGGCCAGTCTGTGCTCTCGCACTCTGACGGGGTGGTACAGCCTTCCGCTGAAGCTTGTGCTTTGTTTTAGGATTTCATGCGTCGCTCAGTTCTTGGAGAATTCAAGAGCCGAGAGGCGCGAGGAGTCAGTGAGGCTCTCTGATGATATTAAACACGTGATGCCCTGGGAGGTCGGGCAGAGCCGGGCAGGTCTGCAGGGCCTCAGTCCTCCAGGAGCTCATGAGGCGCTGCAGGTGAGGCCTCAGTCCTCGAGGAGCTGCCGAGGCGCTGCAGGTGAGGCCTCAGTCCTCGAGGAGCTGCAGGTGAGGCCTTAGTCCTCGAGGAGCTGCAGGTGAGCCGCATGGGCGTCCGCAGGGAGGGGCAAGGAGGGGCGCTTGCCCCCCCCCCTGGAGCGCCCACCTCCTTGCCCCCCCTCGTGTGTGTCAGCCCGGGCTGAGACAGCTTCTCGGGCTGGCGACCGTCTTGTTTGCAGCTGCACCCGAGTACTTCACAGGTCTTTATAAGACCATTTACGTGTTAACGAGGCTTCTTGTGAGGCTTTGTTGTTTTTTCACCCCTTCATCTCCACTGTGCCTACTGCTGGAAGAATTAGCCCCCCCCGAAATGTGGGCTCTAGTTGCGCCTCTGGTCTGGGACTAAATATATTTTCACCACCCCTTCTGCTGTGCTCCGAAACTGAAGCTACATCCGATGCTTCTCCCAGGCCAGAGAGTGGCGTGCGTTGTACACCACGGATCACTGGAATTTTTATGTGAGGCTAACCGGCTATGAGTATGACTGTGATTACAAGTGCAAGTAACATTACTTGAGAGGCCGAGTGGCTGTACTCAGACATTTCACGATGATCTGAGACTAACTAACTATATTGTGTACTGCTTACTATTGCCAATGATTTCGTACCGAAGCTTTCTGATAGAGTGGGTGTTCTCTTTTGTTGAATCCACTGCTCTGACTTCTGACATAAGGGCCAAAAACTACAGCTGCTGTCTGATTGTGAGGAAGGGGTGTCTACTTTCCAGATCATTCGGGGGTACTTTTCTCAGTCCTTGCACTGGATCTGGCTTAATTACTGTACAATGTGCACAAACCACATAAAACCAGGAAGAATATGTTTCTATCCGATTCTCCCAATCTTCATGTCTCTTTTGGTCTTATAGTACTGTTTCCAGTGCTATTTCCAGTACTTAATTTGTAAAAAAGTAAATAAATAGGTTTAGGGACCCAATGTTTTCTTCTTAGAAGCTGCCAGCAGCACTGCTGAACACCAGGGTGGCCAAATACCAAGGCTGCTTACTCTTGATTCCAGCTCACGCCTCTTCTGTTCACCACCTTACACTTCTCTCTCTTTCTCCGAGTCTTGCCCATTCTTTTTCATCTCTGCTTCATGAACCCAGTTCATAAGTGGGGCCTCTTATTTTGGTATCCGGGCCTTTTCTACTCCAGTCTGACACTGACTGAGTCTCCCAACACTTCTCCCCCTCCTTAGAATTCAGAGAGGGATCTCCCCTCAACTCTTAAACCTCCAATACGTTTTGGGTTTTGTCTCTCCCTTGTCAGTTGAAAAATTAGATCTGTTCTCTGTTACTACAGATGATTCCAGTCCTGCAGTTATGGTAAGTTGACACTCACTTGGGCCATGTGCCACAAAGTCCACTGTAGAACTACAGGCTGGATGGCACTAGTCACGCTGGTCGCAGAGGCAGCAGTAGATGGGATAGCTAAACAGGTTTTTGTAGCATCAGCCAGTCAAAATCTATTTTTAGATGTTAAATCACGTAAACAACCACTATATGGTGGCAGATACTGGAGGTGCCTGCATTCTCTTTCCTCAAGGACATTTTATTAACTTACAAAAGGGTGCTTCTGAGTCCCCTCTGCCGCTCATGGTCCAGGTGATGCTGTCTTTCCTGAGAATGTTTCTAAAAGGCAGAGCAACACCCTGATGATCAGACAAAAAGGAACCATTAACTGAAAACAAGCTGAAAAAGATAGGGCGCTATGGGGTCTTACATACAGCATAATTGCGCTGTGCAAATGTTGATGACCTAGTGTCCTTGCACTTTGCTATCAAGAGGCCCCAGTTGAGAGACTTATCACTGTGAGTCCTGGCGTTTTATCTTTGGTCAAAGTATTTCCCATAATAACAAGGCAAATTTAGGCCATTTGTTGCAGTTTTTCACTTCCTCCTGTTCATTTGTGATAGTGCTGTCAAGTAACTGCCTGCAACAGCCTTAATTTATATCCGGCAGCCGCAGCCTGTGCAGGTAAGAGCGGTGGGGGTGGTGGGGGATTTCAATGGACAATGACGAGTGAAAATTAATTATTTATTTAATTTTCTCTTGTCATCATCTGTCGAAATACCCCCCCAACCCGGCCCACCGCTTTTACCTGCACGGACCGCAGCTACATCCGGCCCATTAAACCCTGATAATCCCAGATTTAGTCCAGAAGGCCATTTTCATTGCTTGCACCAGGGCCCAAGGCATCTATACTGCTTTAGTGGGATAATACAAAATAAACATATATGGCAGTGGGAATTTCCATAGATTGAGTTGTATCTTCAGAGCAGAGACCTTGCCCAGAGAATGATGTGGTTGCCAAGTCTGCCAACATTCTGATTATTTGCTGGATCGGGCTGCACAGTACTAGATGGGGTCCTGAAAGTTGGGGTTGCATGCACTGACCTTGTGGCAGTTTTCACTCAAAAGAAAGTTTCCCGTCAAATAGTGTTGCATGAGTTCTGTGATTTTTGGCCAGATTTACAACTCACAAATCTTAAATTTACAAAACACTGATAATGTTTTTTCGAAATTGTGAAAATTAGTTGTCAGATAACACCTCAGGGTAAAAATGGTTGCCAAAGATGCTAAATCCCAACTTCCAGAAATTTAAGTGATTGGGGGGGCCTCCACTCCTAAAAAATATTGTCAGGGGGGGCTTGGCCTAAAAAAGTTTGAAGACCTCTGATCTACACAGTAAGACCTTCGGGAGGGGCTGGATGCCAGGACGACAGTGCTGCTGATCAGCCCGACTCCACTGAGTAGTATCAGAAGAGCAGGCAGCAGTTTTTAAGTAAGTTCCAGTAACTTTAATGCATTCTACAGCATCAGCATTACCTACTGGCTGCATATCTAGGTTACTCTAAGTGAACAGTGTTCTAGACTTACGTGCATGGAAATGTCAAGGAGGACAGTCCCCTCCAAATATGAAAATGTAGTGTGCGCTTGTAGTGTTCAGCTTTTGGGGTGCCAGGGGGTAACTTTAGGGTTCAGGTTGGGTGTGGGTTTTGGGGTACCAGCTGCCAGGGGTAATTTTAGGGTTCCAGGTGGGTATGGGTGTTGGTGTGCCAGGGGGTAATTTTAGGGTTCAGGGTGGGTTAGTGATTGGGGTGCCAGGGGGTAATTTTAGGCTTCCGGGTGGGTATGGGTTTTGGGGTACCAGCTGCCAGGGGTAATTTTAGGGTTCCAGGTGGGTATGGGTGTTGGTGTGCCAGGGGGTAATTTTAGGGTTCAGGGTGGGTTAGTGATTGGGGTGCCAGGGGGTAATTTTAGGGTTCCGGGTGGGTATGGGTTTTGGGTACCAGCTGCCAGGGGGTAATTTTAGGGTTCCAGGTGGGTATGGGTGTTGGTGTGCCAGGGGGTAATTTTAGGGTTCAGGGTGGGTTAGTGATTGGGGTGCCAGGGGGTAATTTTAGGGTTCCGGGTGGGTATGGGTTTTGGGGTACCAGCTGCCAGGGGGTAATTTTAGGGTTCCAGGTGGGTATGGGTGTTGGTGTGCCAGGGGGTAATTTTAGGGTTCATTGTGGGTATGGGTTTTGGGGTGCCAGGGGGATAATTTTAGGGTTCAGTGTGGGTATGGATTTTGGGGTACCAGGGGGGTAATTTTAGGGTTCAGGGTGGGTATGGGTTTTAAGGGGCCAGAGGGGTAATTTTAGGGTTCAGGGCGGGTATGAGTTTTGGGGGGGCAGGGGTAATTTTAGGGTTCAGGGTGGGTATGGGTTTTGGGGTGCCAGGGGGACAATTTTAGGGGTCAGGGCGGGTATGGGTTATGGGTTTTGGGGTGCCAGGGGTCTAATTTTAGGGATCAGGGAATGTATGAGTTTTAAGCGGCCAGGGGGGTAATTTTAGGGTTCATGTGTGCTCGAATTGTTGTCCAGTTTCAAATGCAGAATTCACCACTTTTTTTTCTCAGCTTGGCCTGAGCATTACCCGATCCTGATTGTCTGCCATTTTAGCCCCGCCCCTATTGATTAACATTAGCCACGCCCCTTCATTTGCCAGGTCAGCCCCCCCCTGGAAAAATTTCTGCGGACGCCCATGGGTGAGGCCCCTCTGAACGGAGACCTGACCATGAATTAAAGCTCTGGTCCTTGCTGTGCACTGGAGCTGTGCAGGTGTGGCCTTCTCTAGAGATGGGGCTCTCTGTCGCTGGAGCTGTGCAGGTGTGGCCTTCTCTAGAGATGGGGCTCTCTGTCGCTGGAGCTGTGCAGGTGTGGCCTTGTTTTGTACGGAGCTGTCCATATCAGGTTTTGTTTTATATGGAGCTGTCCATGTCAGCTCTTGTTGTGCATTGAGCTGTACATGTCAGGTCTTGTTCTATATAGATCTGTCCATGTCAGGCCTTGTTGTGTATGGAGCTGTACATGTCAGGCCTTCTTGTGTATGGAGCTGTCCATGTCGGGTCTTGTGTATGGAGCTGTACATGTGAGCTCTTGTTGTGTATGGAGCTGTCCATGTCAGGTCTTGTTCTATATGGAGCTGTCCTTGTCAGGCCTTGTTGTGTATGGAGCTGTCCATGTCAGGCCTTGTTGTGTATGGAGCTGTACATGTCAGGCCTTGTTGTATATAGATCTGTCCATGTCAGGCCTTGTTGTGTATGGAGCTGTACATGTCAGGCCTTGTTGTATATAGATCTGTCCATGTCAGGCCTTGTTGTGTATGGAGCTGTCCATGTCAGGCCTTGTTGTGTATGGAGCTGTCCGTGTCAGGGCTTGTTTTATATAGATCTGTCCATGTCGGGTCTTGTTGTGTATGGAGCTGTCCGTGTCAGGGCTTGTTTTATATAGATCTGTCCATGTCAGGCCTTGTTGTGTATGGAGCTGTCCATGTCAGGGCTTGTTTTATATAGATCTGTCCATGTCGGGTCTTGTTGTGTATGGAGCTGTCCGTGTCAGGGCTTGTTTTATATAGATCTGTCCATATCAGGCCTTGTTCTATATGTAGCTGTCCATGTCGGGTCTTGTTGTGTATGGAGCTGTCCATATCAGCTCTTGTTGTGTATGGTGCTGTCCATGTCAGGCCTTGTTGTGCATTGAGCTGTCCATGTCAGCTCTTGTTGGGTATGGAGCTGTCCATGTCAGGCCTTGTGTGTATGGAGCTGTCCATGTCAGGTCTTGTTTTATATGGAACTGTCCATGTCAGGTCTTGTGTATGGAGCTGTCCATGTCAGGTCTTGTTTTATATGGAATTGTCCATGTTAGGTCTTGTTTTATATGGAGCTGTCCATGTCAAGCCTTGTTCTATATGGAGCTGTACATGTCAGGTCTTGTGTATGGAGCTGCCCATGTCATGTCTTGTTTTATATGGAGCTGTCCATGTCAGGTCTTGTTTTATATAGATCTGTCCATGTCAGGCCTTGTTGTGTATGGAGCTGTCCATGTCAGGTCTTGTTTTATATGGAGCTGTACATGTCAGGTCTTGTTGTGCATGGGGCTCTCCATATCAGACCTTGTTGTGTATGAAGCTGTACATGGCAGGCCTTGTTCTATATGGAGCTGTCCATGTCAGGCCTTGTCGTGTTTCGAGCTGTGCACGCCAGGGCTTGTTATATAGATCTGTCCATGTCAGGCCTTGTTGTGTATGGAGCTGTACATGTCAGGCCTTCTTGTGTATGGAGCTGTCCATGTCGGGTCTTGTGTATGGAGCTGTACATGTGAGCTCTTGTTGTGTATGGAGCTGTCCATGTCAGGTCTTGTTCTATATGGAGCTGTCCTTGTCAGGCCTTGTTGTGTATGGAGCTGTCCATGTCAGGCCTTGTTGTGTATGGAGCTGTACATGTCAGGCCTTGTTGTGTATGGAGCTGTACATGTCAGGCCTTGTTGTATATAGATCTGTCCATGTCGGGCCTTGTTGTGTATGGAGCTGTACATGTCAGGCCTTGTTGTATATAGATCTGTCCATGTCAGGCCTTGTTGTGTATGGAGCTGTACATGTCAGGCCTTGTTGTATATAGATCTGTCCATGTCAGGCCTTGTGTATGGAGCTGTCCGTGTCAGGGCTTGTTTTATATAGATCTGTCCATGTCGGGTTTTGTTGTGTATGGAGCTGTCCGTGTCAGGGCTTGTTTTATATAGATCTGTCCATGTCAGGCCTTGTTGTGTATGGAGCTGTCCATGTCAGGGCTTGTTTTATATAGATCTGTCCATGTCGGGTCTTGTTGTGTATGGAGCTGTCCGTGTCAGGGCTTGTTTTATATAGATCTGTCCATGTCGGGTCTTGTTGTGTATGGAGCTGTCCGTGTCAGGGCTTGTTTTATATAGATCTGTCCATATCAGGCCTTGTTCTATATGTAGCTGTCCATGTCGGGTCTTGTTGTGTATGGAGCTGTCCATATCAGCTCTTGTTGTGTATGGAGCTGTCCATGTCAGGCCTGTTGTGTATGGAGCTGTCCATGTCAGGCCTTGTGTGTATGGAGCTGTCCATGTCAGGCCTTGTGTGTATGGAGCTGTCCATGTCAGGTCTTGTTTTATATGGAACTGTCCATGTTAGGTCTTGTTTTATATGGAGCTGTCCATGTCAGGCCTTGTTCTATATGGAGCTGTACATGTCAGGTCTTGTGTATGGAGCTGCCCATGTCATGTCTTGTTATATATAGATCTGTCCATGTCAGGTCTTGTTTTATATAGATCTGTCCATGTCAGGCCTTGTTGTGTATGGAGCTGTCCATGTCAGGTCTTGTTTTATATGGAGCTGTACATGTCAGGTCTTGTTGTGCATGGGGCTCTCCATATCAGACCTTGTTGTGTATGAAGCTGTACATGGCAGGCCTTGTTCTATATGGAGCTGTCCATGTCAGGCCTTGTCGTGTTTCGAGCTGTGCACGCCAGGGCTTGTTTTATATGGAACTGTACATGTAAGGCCTTATTGTGTATGGAGCTGTACATGACCGGTCTTGTTGTGTATGGAGCTGTCCATGTCAGGCCTTGTTGTGCATTGAGCTGCGCATGTGAGGTCTTGTTCTATATGGAGCCGTCCATGTCAGGGCTTATTTTATATGGAGCTGTCCATGTCAGGCCTTGTCGTGTTTCGAGCTGTGCACGCCAGGGCTTGTTTTATATGGAACTGTACATGTCAGACCTTATTGTGTATGGAGCTGTCCATGTCAGGTCTTGTATTATATGGAGCTGTCCATGTCAGGTCTTGTTGTGTATGGAGCTGTCCATGTCAGGTCTTGTTGTGTATGGAGCTGTCCATGTCAGGGCTTATTGTGTATGGAGCTGTCTATGTCAGGTCTTGTGTATGGAGCTGTCCATGTTAGGTCTTGTTTTAAATGGAGCTGTCTATGTCAGGTCTTGTTTTGCATGGAGCTGTCCGTGTCAGGCCTTATTCTATATGGAGCTGTCCATGTCGGGTCTTGTGTATGGAGCTGTCCATATCAGGCCTTGTTGTGCATGGAGCTGTCCATGTCAGGCCTTGTTCTATATGGAGCTGTCCGTGTCAGGTCTTGTTCTATACAGAGCTGTCCATGTCAGGCCTTGTTGTGTATGGAGCTGTCCATGTCAGGCTTTGTTCGGTATGGAGCTGTCCATGTCAGGCCTTGTTGTGTTTGGAGCTGCCTATGTCGGTCCTTGTTGTGTACAGATCTGTCCATGTCAGGCCTTGTTGTGTATGTAGCTGTTCTTGTCAGGTCTTGTTGTGCCTGGAGCTCTCCACCTCCGGTCTTGTTGTGAATGGAGCTGTGCATGTCAGGGTTTGTGTATGGAACTCTCCATGTCGGGCCTTGATCTCTATGGAGCTGTGTATGTCGGGTCTTGTTGTGGATGGAGATATCTATGTCAGGTCTTCTTCTATACAGAGCTGTCCATGTCGGGTCTTGTTAAATAAGGAGCTGTCCATGTCGGGTCTTCTTCAATACGGAGCTGTCTATGTCAGGTCTTGTTCTATATGGAGCTGTCCATATCGGGTCTTCTTGTGCATAAAGTTGTCCACGTCAGGCCTTGTTGTGTATGAAGCTGCCCATATCAGGCCTTGTTGTGCATGGAGCTGTCCGTGTCAGGCCTTGTTCTATTAGAAGTTGTCTATGTCGGGTCTTGTTGTGCATGGAGCTGTCCCTGTCGGGTCTTGTTGTGTATGGAGCTGTCTATGTCAGGTCTTGTTCTAAATGGAGCTGTCCATGTCAGTACTTGTTCTATATGGAGCTGTCCACGTCAGGGCTTGTTCTATATGGAGCTGTGTATGTCGGGTCTTGTTGTGTATGGAGCTGTCCACGTCAGGGCTTGTTCTATATGGAGCTGTGTATGTCAGGTCTTGTTGTGTATGGAGCTGTCCATGTCATGTCATGTTGTGTATGGAGCTGTCCATGTCAGGCCTTGTTCTATATGTAGCTGTCCATGTCGGGTCTTGTTGTGTATGGAGCTGTCCATGTCAGGGCTTGTTGTGCATTGACCTGTCCATTTCAGCTCTTGTTGTGTATGGAGCTGTCCATGTGAGCTCTTGTGTATGGTGCTGTCCATGTCAGGCCTTGTTGTGCATTGATCTGTCCATGTCAGCTCTTGTTGGGTATGGAGCTGTCCATGTAACGTCTTGTTCTATATGGAGCTGTCCATGTCGGGTCTTGTTGTGTATGGAGCTGTCCGTGTCAGGCCTTGTTCTGTATAGATCTGTCCATGTCAGGCCTTGTTGTGTATGGAGCTGTCCATGTCAGGCATTGTTCTATATGGAGCTGTACATGTCAGGTCTTGTGTATGGAGCTGTCCATGTCATGTCTTGTTTTATATGGAGCTGTCCATGTCAGGTCTTGTTTTATATGGAGCTGTGTATGTCGGGTCTTGTTGTGTATGGAGCTGTCCACGTCAGGGCTTGTTCTATATGGAGCTGTGTATGTCGGGTCTTGTTGTGTATGGAGCTGTCCATGTCAGGTCATGTTGTGTATGGAGCTGTCCATGTCAGGCCTTGTTCTATATGTAGCTGTCCATGTCGGGTCTTGTTGTGTATGGAGCTGTCCATGTCAGGGCTTGTTGTGCATTGAGCTGTCCATGTCAGCTCTTGTTGTGTATGGAGCTGTCCATTTCAGCTCTTGTTGTGTATGGAGCTGTCCATGTGAGCTCTTGTGTATGGTGCTGTCCATGTCAGGCCTTGTTGTGCATTGATCTGTCCATGTCAGCTCTTGTTGGGTATGGAGCTGTCCATGTAACGTCTTGTTCTATATGGAGCTGTCCATGTCGGGTCTTGTTGTGTATGGAGCTGTCCGTGTCAGGCCTTGTTCTGTATAGATCTGTCCATGTCAGGCCTTGTTGTGTATGGAGCTGTCCATGTCAGGCATTGTTCTATATGGAGCTGTACATGTCAGGTCTTGTGTATGGAGCTGTCCATGTCATGTCTTGTTTTATATGGAGCTGTCCATGTCATGTCTTGTTTTATATGGAGCTGTCCATGTCAGGTCTTGTTTTATATGGAGCTGTGTATGTCGGGTCTTGTTGTGTATGGAGCTGTCCACGTCAGGGCTTGTTCTATATGGAGCTGTGTATGTCGGGTCTTGTTGTGTATGGAGCTGTCCATGTCAGGTCATGTTGTGTATGGAGCTGTCCATGTCAGGCCTTGTTCTATATGTAGCTGTCCATGTCGGGTCTTGTTGTGTATGGAGCTGTCCATGTCAGGGCTTGTTGTGCATTGAGCTGTCCATGTCAGCTCTTGTTGTGTATGGAGCTGTCCATGTCAGCTCTTGTGTATGGTGCTGTCCGTGTCAGGCCTTGTTCTGTATAGATCTGTCCATGTCAGGCCTTGTTGTGTATGGAGCTGTCCATGTCAGGCATTGTTCTATATGGAGCTGTACATGTCAGGTCTTGTGTATGGAGCTGTCCATGTCATGTCTTGTTTTATATGGAGCTGTCCATGTCAGGTCTTGTTTTATATGGAGCTGTACATGCCAGGTCTTGTTGTGCATGGAGATCTCCATATCAGGCCTTGTTGTGTATGGAGCTGTACATGTCATGCCTTGTTCTATATGGAGCTGTCCTTGTCAGGCCTTGTTGTGTATGGAGCTGTGCACGCCAGGGCTTATTTTATATGGAACTGTACATGTCAGGCCTTATTGTGTATGGAGCTGTACATGTCCGGTCTTGTTGTGTATGGAGCTGTCCATGTCAGGTCTTGTTCTATAAGTAGCTGTCCATGTCAGGCTTTGTTGTGCATTGAGCTCCGCATGTGAGGTCTTGTTCTATATGGAGCCGTCCATGTCAGGCCTTGTTGTGTATGTAGCTGTCCATGTCAGGCCTTGTTGTTCATGGATCTGTGCATGTCAGGTCTTGTTATGTATGGAGTTGTGCATGTCAGGGCTTGTGTGCATGGAGCTGTCCATGTCAGGTCTTGTTGTGGATTGAGCTGTCCACGTCAGGCCTTGTGTGCATGGAACTATACATGTCAGGCCTTGTTGTGCATGAAGCTGTCCATGTCAGGTCTTGTGTATGGAGCTGTCCATGTCAGGTCTTGTTTTATATAGAACTGTCCATGTCAGGCCTTGTTCTATTTGGAGCTGTCCATGTCAGGTCTTGTTGTGTATGGAGCTGTCCATGTCAGGTCTTGTTTTATATGGAGCTGTCCATGTCAGGTCTTGTTTTATATGGAGCTGTCCATGTCAGGTCTTGTTGTGTATGGAGCTGTCCATTTCAGCTCTTGTTGTGTATGGAGCTGTCCATGTGAGCTCTTGTGTATGGTGCTGTCCATGTCAGGCCTTGTTGTGCATTGATCTGTCCATGTCAGCTCTTGTTGGGTATGGAGCTGTCCATGTAACGTCTTGTTCTATATGGAGCTGTCCATGTCGGGTCTTGTTGTGTATGGAGCTGTCCGTGTCAGGCCTTGTTCTGTATAGATCTGTCCATGTCAGGCCTTGTTGTGTATGGAGCTGTCCATGTCAGGTCTTGTTTTATATAGAACTGTCCATGTCAGGCCTTGTTCTATTTGGAGCTGTCCATGTCAGGTCTTGTTGTGTATGGAGCTGTCCATGTCAGTACTTGTTCTATATGGAGCTGTCCACGTCAGGGCTTGTTCTATATGGAGCTGTGTATGTCGGGTCTTGTTGTGTATGGAGCTGTCCACGTCAGGGCTTGTTCTATATGGAGCTGTGTATGTCAGGTCTTGTTGTGTATGGAGCTGTCCATGTCATGTCATGTTGTGTATGGAGCTGTCCATGTCAGGCCTTGTTCTATATGTAGCTGTCCATGTCGGGTCTTGTTGTGTATGGAGCTGTCCATGTCAGGGCTTGTTGTGCATTGAGCTGTCTATTTCAGCTCTTGTTGTGTATGGAGCTGTCCATGTGAGCTCTTGTGTATGGTGCTGTCCATGTCAGGCCTTGTTGTGCATTGATCTGTCCATGTCAGCTCTTGTTGGGTATGGAGCTGTCCATGTAACGTCTTGTTCTATATGGAGCTGTCCATGTCGGGTCTTGTTGTGTATGGAGCTGTCCGTGTCAGGCCTTGTTCTGTATAGATCTGTCCATGTCAGGCCTTGTTGTGTATGGAGCTGTCCATGTCAGGCATTGTTCTATATGGAGCTGTACATGTCAGGTCTTGTGTATGGAGCTGTCCATGTCAGGCATTGTTTTATATGGAGCTGTCCATGTCAGGTCTTGTTTTATATGGAGCTGTGTATGTCGGGTCTTGTTGTGTATGGAGCTGTCCACGTCAGGGCTTGTTCTATATGGAGCTGTGTATGTCGGGTCTTGTTGTGTATGGAGCTGTCCATGTCAGGTCATGTTGTGTATGGAGCTGTCCATGTCAGGCCTTGTTCTATATGTAGCTGTCCATGTCGGGTCTTGTTGTGTATGGAGCTGTCCATGTCAGGGCTTGTTGTGCATTGAGCTGTCCATGTCAGCTCTTGTTGTGTATGGAGCTGTCCATGTCAGCTCTTGTTGTGTATGGAGCTGTCCATGTCAGCTCTTGTGTATGGTGCTGTCCGTGTCAGGCCTTGTTCTGTATAGATCTGTCCATGTCAGGCCTTGTTGTGTATGGAGCTGTCCATGTCAGGCATTGTTCTATATGGAGCTGTACATGTCAGGTCTTGTGTATGGAGCTGTCCATGTCATGTCTTGTTTTATATGGAGCTGTCCATGTCAGGTCTTGTTTTATATGGAGCTGTACATGTCAGGTCTTGTTGTGCATGGAGATCTCCATATCAGGCCTTGTTGTGTATGGAGCTGTACATGTCATGCCTTGTTCTATATGGAGCTGTCCTTGTCAGGCCTTGTTGTGTATGGAGCTGTGCACGCCAGGGCTTATTTTATATGGAACTGTACATGTCAGGCCTTATTGTGTATGGAGCTGTACATGTCAGGTCTTGTTGTGTATGGAGCTGTCCATGTCAGGTCTTGTTCTATAAGTAGCTGTCCATGTCAGGCTTTGTTGTGCATTGAGCTCCGCATGTGAGGTCTTGTTCTATATGGAGCCGTCCATGTCAGGCCTTGTTGTGTATGTAGCTGTCCATGTCAGGCCTTGTTGTTCATGGATCTGTGCATGTCAGGTCTTGTTATGTATGGAGTTGTGCATGTCAGGGCTTGTGTGCATGGAGCTGTCCTTGTCAGGTCTTGTTGTGGATTGAGCTGTCCACGTCAGGCCTTGTGTGCATGGAACTATACATGTCAGGCCTTGTTGTGCATGAAGCTGTCCATGTCAGGTCTTGTGTATGGAGCTGTCCATGTCAGGTCTTGTTTTATATAGAACTGTCCATGTCAGGCCTTGTTCTATTTGGAGCTGTCCATGTCAGGTCTTGTTGTGTATGGAGCTGTCCATGTCAGGTCTTGTTTTATATGGAGCTGTCCATGTCAGGTCTTGTTTTATATGGAGCTGTCCATGTCAGGTCTTGTTCTATATGGAGCTGTCCATGTCAGGGCTTATTTTATATGGAGCTGTCTATGCCAGGTCTTGTGTATGGAGCTGTCCATGTTAGGTCTTGTTTTAAATGGAGCTGTCCATGTCAGGTCTTGTTTTGCATGGAGCTGTCCGTGTCAGGCCTTATTCTATATGGAGCTGTCCATGTCGGGTCTTGTGTATGGAGCTGTCCATGTCAGGCTTTGTTGTGCATGGAGCTGTCCATGTCAGGCCTTGTTCTATATGGAGCTGTCCGTGTCAGGTCTTGTTCTATACAGAGCTGTCCATGTCAGGCCTTGTTGTGTATGGAGCTGTCCGTGTCAGCCTTTGTTCGGTATGGAGCTGTCCATGTCAGGCTTTGTTGTGTATGGAGCTGTCTATGTCAGTCCTTGTTGTGTACGGAGCTGTCCATGTCAGGCCTTGTTGTGTATGTAGGTGTCCTTGTCAGGTCTTGTTGTGCATGGAGCTGTCCACGTCAGGTCTTGTTGTGCCTGGAGCTCTCCACCTCAGGTCTTGTTGTGGATGGAGCTGTGCATGTCAGGTCTTGTGTATGGAGCTGTCCATATTGGGCCTTGATCTCTTTGGAGCTGTGTATGTCGGGTCTTGTTGTGGATGGAGCTATCTATGTCAGGTCTTCTTCTATACGGAGCTGTCCATGTCGGGTCTTGTTAAATAAGGAGCTGTCCATGTCGGGTCTTCTTCAATACGGAGCTGTCTATGTCAGGTCTTGTTCTATATGGAGCTGTCCATGTCAGGTCTTGTGTATGGAGCTGTCCATATCAGGTCTTGTTGTGCATAAAGTTGTCCACGTCAGGCCTTGTTGTGTATGGAGCTGTCCATATCAGGCCTTGTTGTGCATGGAGCTGTCCGTGTCAGGCCTTATTCTATATGGAGCTGTCCATGTCGGGTCTTGTGTATGGAGCTGTCCATGTCAGGCTTTGTTGTGCATGGAGCTGTCCATGTCAGGCCTTGTTCTATATGGAGCTGTCCGTGTCAGGTCTTGTTCTATACAGAGCTGTCCATGTCAGGCCTTGTTGTGTATGGAGATGTCCGTGTCAGGCTTTGTTCGGTATGGAGCTGTCTATGTCGGTCCTTGTTGTGTACGGAGATGTCCATGTCAGGCCTTGTTGTGTATGTAGGTGTCCTTGTCAGGTCTTGTTGTGCATGGAACTGTCCACATCAGGTCTTGTTGTGCCTGGAGCTCTCCACCTCAGGTCTTGTTGTGGATGGAGCTGTGCATGTCAGGTCTTGTGGATGGAGCTGTCCATGTCTGGCCTTGATCTCTTTGGAGCTGTGTATTTTAAATATACTGTATATGTCGCTGACAACTCGTCGGAGGCCAACTAAAATACAGTGTAGACCTATACAATTGAATGCATTTGTTTGCGGGGTCATGAGTGTACATATGTCCAACTTGAATTAGATAGTTAGGACATCGAGACATGTTTGTTTTTTAAATTAGAAACATATATGATACGTTGTATATAACTTGATGGAGGTTTCCTCCCTTTTAAACAAATTACATGATTTACTTTCAAGTAATAATGCATATGTATAGCAGAATATAGGTTTCTGTCCTCATAAACATTGGTCTTTGAATGATTAGATGAATTGCCCCGAGGTGATTAGTCTACATGGAAGGGCATAGAGTATGCCTGTCACCTAGTATATTTAGGTGAGAGATAATAATAGATACCATGTTATGAAATTTTGGAGTCATAATTGATTAGAAGAACCACATGTTCTGGTAAATGGTTTCTGATATACATGCATCACTTACAGGTCACAAGAATTTTAAATTTTGATATCAAGTGTCCTTGAGGGAGGACTAGAGAGGAATAGCGGTAAGATTTTTGCATATAATCATGTCAGAATTCTGCGTCCTTGAGATTAATAAATTAAAACTTTGGTGATGGATTTGTGATGTTCTCGTTTTGCGCTCTAGATTACACGGAATTCTATTTTAAACAGTTGACATCGGGAATAGAAAAACTTTTTGGGAAGGTGAGCCTCCCATCCGTTACAACTAAATAGATGTATAGCTTGAATCACGGGTTTTGGTGGTGATGTAATAGTTACACACAATATTTTCATGTGTGTGAGAAGCACTGATGTAATTATTACTGTATGTCTATAGTGTGGACATGTTTTCACACTTAAGGAGATTATGAGTGTTTTCCTGCAACCTGTTGTAAATAAGAAAAACAATCTTTTCTATTTAACATTTAATGCATTTTATTCAATTCCCTCTTTCAGTGGTATGTACAATATTTAGGTGATTCATATGACATATTTGTGTTATGATATTCTAGTATATTCACTCTGAGATCGCTGAACACATGGGTGACATGGTGGAGGTGATCGTTTTTAACATTTCGAGTGTGACTTAGACATTTGTTATTTATAATTTCTCTATAGCCCTGATGAAGTCAGAGATGCGGACGCATCATATCTGACGAAACACGTGTTGGCTATTGTTGTTACTTTGAAGAAAATTGTGACGTGTAAAGGAAGAATGGATATTGACCTATGATGAAAATATCTCTAGAATAAACAACAAAATTGGAAGAAGACGGATTGGACTTTGATTTCGCTAATACACAAAAAGTAGTGCTCAGGATAACTTGTTTTTTGCTGTAGGACCTGTTTTTACTGGTCCGTTTTTGTGGGTATGAGTGGCTGCACACTTCCTTGGAGCACACAATCTGATATTTCTATATGTGACAGGGGGGATTATTGAGAATATTGCGCACAGTGCCTTGCCACATCTAGCTGTAGTTATTTTGATCTCTTTGGAGCTGTGTATGTCGGGTCTTGTTGTGGATGGAGCTATCTATGTCAGGTCTTCTTCTATACAGAGCTGTCCATGTCGGGTCTTGTTAAATAAGTAGCTGTCCATGTCAGGTCTTCTTCAATACGGAGCTGTCTATGTCAGGTCTTGTTCTATATGGAGCTGTCCATGTCAGGTCTTGTGTATGGAGCTGTCCATATCAGGTCTTGTTGTGCATAAAGTTGTCCACGTCAGGCCTTTTTGTGCATGGAGCTGTCCATATCAGGCCTTGTTGTGCATGGAGCTGTCTGTGTCAGGCCTTGTTCTATTAGAAGTTGTCCATGTCGGGTCTTGTTGTGCATGGAGCTGTCCATGTCGGGTCTTGTTGTGTATGGAGCTGTCTATGTCAGGTCTTGTTCTAAATGGAGCTGTCCATGTCAGTACTTGTTCTATATGGAGCTGTCCACGTCAGGGCTTGTTCTATATGGAGGGGTCCACGTCGGGCCTTGTTCTTTTTGGAGCTGTCCATGTCAGGGCTTGTTCTATATGGAGCTGTGTATGTCGGGTCTTGTTGTGGATGGAGCTATCTATGTCAGGTCTTCTTCTATACGGAGATGTCCATGTCGGGTCTTATTAAAGGAGGAGCTGTCCATGTCGGGTCTTGTTCTATACGGAGCTGTCCATGTCAGGTCTTGTTCTATAAGGAGCTGTCCATGTCGGGTCTTTTTCTACATGGAGCTGTCTATGTTTACTCGTGTATGGAGCTATGTATGTGTCGGGGTCTGTAGCGGTTATCCGCTCTCACCACCAGATGAACCAAGATCCACAGGAGCGAAGAGAATGCCTTTTCACTCTAGTGGGGTATAATCTCCTCTAGACTAATATACCAGCAGAAGGTAGACTAATACCCCCCAGGGAGTGAAGAGACCAAAAAAGGACCACCGGGTCTTCTTGTAATAAAGAATAGGTGTAGGTCGTGTAACCCTGCAGAGAACAGAAAAAGAAAAGGAAGAAAAGGTCATAGAGGGATAACTAACCAAACAGGAGTGGCAGATTATTAAACATAAATAATCACATTATATGCTCGCCCATACTCACTCGCCCATTATCAGCATAAATCCTTAAACAGGTCTCTTCCAAAGGAATAAAAAGGAAGTGAATCTTTAGCCAAATTCCTTCCGTGCTCACCACGTGTAGTGTTTTCTGTAACTCCTCAAAAGACACACTTGTACCCAGAGAATAATATATAAAAGTCTCGAGCAAACAAAATAATCCAAGTAGGAACAGCGACTTATCCTGCGCTGTTTGTTGGGTACTTCTGAACGCTGGCAAGGCTTAACTGATGTTACTCACTCAGCTTTTACTGGAAAACAATGCCGGGGCTAGAAGAGAGAATAGCGCTATTCAACGCCGTCGGGAAATCCAAGAGGGGACTTCAAAGGGAGTGTAACGAGCATAGCTGTCCATAAGGAGCTGTCAATAATAAAATTTTAAAAAAAGGCTCGCGTCCGAGCGAAGGCAATTAGCAACCAAACAAGGCCCTTTACTCGTGACCTCGTGATTAAGGGTAGAAAAAGAGGGAGCTGGGGAACCTCAGGGCTTCAACACAACGGGGAACAGAGACAGTTCCGCAGCACTCCGACACAGGAGAATCTCCGAGTTCGAGTCAACAGGAACAGGGCGTGGTCCTAACCCAGAAGGAAAGCCAAGCACCTGATGACAGACGCTGGCTGTCTATATGCCGTCAAAGGTCACCTGACCCATACTAGTGCAGCATGGGAAAGCATACAATGTGATAGCCATCGCAGTGCATTCTGGGAGCAGTAGTGCCGTGATTGGTATTAGGCAGAGAAAGGGTGCAGGAAACCTGACGTCTGACAGTTCCCCCTAATGGCCTATACACTGGTCTAGGCTTCGAAGGGTGTAATGCATGGAATTTTCTCACTAATACTGGAGCATGTACGTTCTCCGCAGGTTCCCAGGTTCTATCTTCAGGAGCATATCCCACCCAATCCACAAGATATTGGAGCTTTCTTCTGTATCGTCGGGAATCTACGATACGTCGTACTTCGTACTCTAGTTCTCCCTCAATGGTGACGGGAGGAGGTGGGGGTTCGGGACATGAGGGAGAGAAAAAGGTTTAAGTAAAGAAGTATGAAAGACAGGATGTATATGTATGTCAGATGGAAGCTCCAATTTCATGGCTACAGGGTTAACTACCCGTTTTATTGAAAACGGACCCATATATCGGGGTTGGAGTTTGCGTGGTCCAGGTAGCCTGAGGTTTTTTGTAGATAGCCATACCCGGTCTCCCACCACATAGTCAGGTGCAGGGCGTCTATGTGTGTCGGCGTGCCTTTTCATCTGTTTTTTGGCTTCACGCAACTCTATTTTGGCCTGTTCCCATATGGACATAAGGAGTTTGTTGTTCCTTGACCGCTGGCACATTTAGCAATTTGGGCGGAAGGTGTAGAGGGAGAAATTTAGGATGGCAACCTGTAACAAAGTAAAAGGGTGATATTTTGGATGCGGAGTGCGTGGAATTATTATAGGCAAACTCCGCCAAGGGGAGGGCTAGAACCCAATCACTGGTAGTGGTGCTAATCAAACAACGAAGAAACTGCTCAAGGGTTTGATTGGTTCTCTCCGTCTGCCCATCCGTTTGCGGATGGTAAGCCGAAGAGAGTCTGTGGTCTATGTGTAGTGTGGTGCATAGTCCTTGCCAAAATTTAGATACGAACTGGGGGCCCCTGTCTGATACAATCACCGTGGGTAAACCATGCAACTTCACTATGTTTTTTATGAATATCTCTGTGAGATCTTTAGCCGTAGGGAGTTTTTGAGCGGGATGAAATGCGCCATTTTGGACAACATATCCACCACTACCAGTATGACAGTAAATCCTCTACTCCCCGGTAAATCTGTGATGAAATCCATGCTGATACAGGACCAAGGACAATCAGGGACTGGTAAAGGCTGTAAAAGCCCAGCAGGAGCACAGTGCAGTGGTTTCTGTCGGGCACAAGTGGGACAAGCTTTGACGAAGTTACATATGTCCTGTGTCATCCCCTCCCACCAAAACCATCTCTGACATGTTTGCAGGGTCTTCTCTCCACCAGGATGAGCAGCCAAGGGTAGGGTGTGACACCATTTCACAATGAGTTGTTGTATTTCATCTGAAGGTAGGAACAGACGGTCTTTGTGGTAGAATAATCCTTTTACTATCTTATTTAATGGATCTGACAACCATTTGCCTCGATCCAGCTTGGCAAACTCCTGTTCTAACTGCAGAAAGAAAAGGTCAGAATCCACCTCTTGTCTTTCACCTAGTGCAATGATTTTATTCTCAGGGATGATCGGCATAGGGGTCTCTTCCATGTGTCTATGCTCTTTTCCCAACCTTGATAAGGCATCTGCTTTTCCTTGTTTGGTCCCTGGTCGAAAGGTAATAACGAAATCATATTCACAAAAAAGGATAACCATCTCATCTGTCTGGGGGTAAGGGCTCTGGCTGATCGGAAGAACTGGAGATTTTTATGGTCAGAATAGATGGTTATGATGTGAGGGGACCCCAACAAATAATGCCTCCACTCTTGGAACGCCATCTTAATAGCCAAGAGTTCTCTTTCTCCTATTGTATAATTCTGTTCTGCGTGTGATAAGGTTTTTGAGAAGTAGGCTACTGGATGGAGGGTGCCTGACTTTACGTCTCGCTGGGAGAGTACACCCCCACGGCATACTGAGAGGCATCAGCTTCCACAAAATAAGGCTGAGCCTCATCTGCGTGTCTGATAATGGGTGCCGTGGTGAATCTGTTCTTTAGGGCACGAAAGGCTGCCTCTGCAGCGTTGTCCCATTCAAACACTACTCCTTTTCTTAGCAATCTGGTTATTGGAGCAATAAGTTCAGAGAAGTGGTGTATGAACCTTCTATAAAAATTAGCGAACCCTAAAAGGATTGCACCTCTCTAACGGTTTTAGGGCTAGCCCAACTGGTGATAGCAGTCACCTTGGCAGGATCCATATGGATACCCTCCGGAGATATAACAAATCCTAGGAAATCCACTTTCTGAGTATGGAAAAGACACTTGTCCAATTTAGCGAACAAATGATTCTCTTGGAGTCGTTGTAATATTAACCGTACATGCTCCACATGCTCTTGTTCTGTCTGGGAGTAAATTAAAATGTCGTCTATATAGACTATAACAAATATGTCTAGATATTCTCGGAGAATTTCGTTCACAAAAAATTGAAATGCCGCAGGGGCATTGCATAAGCCGAACGGCATTACGCAATATTCGTATAGGCCGAACTTCGTGCGAAAGGCCGTCTTCCACTCATCTCCTTCTCTGACTCGGATCAGATGATATGCCCCTCTCAAATCAAGTTTGGTAAAGATCTTGGCCTTGCGCACTTGCTCCAAGAGATTGGAGATGAGTGGAAGAGGGTATTTATTTTTTACTGTCCCTTTATTCAGGGCACGGTAGTCCAGGCACGCTCTCAAACCCCCTTCTCTCTTAGGAATGAAGAAGATAGGAGAGGACACTGGGGAGGTGGAATGACGGATAAAACCCTTCTTTAACATTTCCTGGAGATACTCAGAAAGATATTTCGTCTCGGGTTCAGTTAAAGCGTATATTCTGCTAACCGGCAGCTCAGCACCAGGAATCAAATCTATCCTGCAATCAAAGGTTCTGTGTGGTGGGAGTGCAACAGCCTTCTCTTCATCAAAGACCCCAGTGAATTCAAGATACTCAGCAGGCAGGAGTGGGGTCTTGGAATTGGAAAGGGCGCAACACAAAGGGGCTTGCCATAAAGCGGTTTCTTGATAGCAGTGGACCAGGCAATAGGAGGACCGTAGTGTTACTTTTCTGGCGACCCAATCTATATGCGGATTGTGTCTTTGTAACCAGGGCACTCCTATTATGGCCCCAAAGTTAGGGGTGTCAATCAAATCGAACGAGATAACCTCGGAGTGTCCATTATCGCATACCATGATAAGTTCCGGCGTGTGATACTCGATCAATCCAGAGGATAATTCTGTCCCATCTACCGCTCTTACTTTTTCAGGTTGGGTCTTAGGAATGAAATTTAAGCCAAGAGCTTTGGCAACAGCAATATCTAGAAAATTCCTGTAGCCCCTGAGTCTATCAATATAGACATAGATTTTCTATGTTGGGAGGGTAAAACAAGGACAACGGTAATAGTAAAGTGTTTGGGCACAGGAGGCAGAGTATTAGCCAAGGACTGTGAGATCTGTAACAAAGACGGACTTGGAGGAGCGATCTCTGGACTCTCCAAGTCAGTTAGTTTCCCGAAGACACAGCAGCCCCTGAACTAACCACGGTACCCCTCAGGGGGTTCTTGGGTTTGGTGGGACAGTCTCTAGCAAAATGCCCACTTTTACCACAGTAGAGACAAAGGTTTAGTTTTCTCCTTTTCTCTCGTTCCTCTGTGGACAAAGGACCTCTTAACCCTCCTATTTGCATAGGTTCACTAGAATCCTTAGTATCTTTCTTTTCACTTCGGGAAAAGAAAAGACGAGGGTATTCCCCTTTGTTCTTTTCTCCTTTCCTTTCTGCCAAGCGATGGTCTAACTTGACCACTAGATCCATAAACGATGAACAATCTTCGGGAGGATCCACAATCTGAGACAGTATGTCTTTAAGTTCATCTCTTAAGCCCCTATAGAATAGAGAAGTTCTCTTTTCTTCTGGCCACTGAGTCTCCGTAACTAACCGGGTGAAGGTGGTAATATATGTTAACAAGTCTTTCGAGCCCTGTTTAAGATTAAGCAGCTCGTTGTCACTAGCCTGCATATAAGAATGACGAGCAAAAAGATTTTTCATCTTTTCCTTGAACTGAAGTAAATTGTAGAGAATGGGATCATCATGCTCCACAAGAGATACTGCCCAAAGGGCTGCATTCCCACTTAGATAAGATATGATGAAAGCTACCTTAGCTGCATCATCTGGGAAGGCGGCCGTCCGACAGAGAAATTGAAGATGGCATTGATTCATGAATACGGCATATTTATTGCTATCCCCATTGAATCTCTCCGGCATGGCCAAGGGTGTGTGGGGCGGTGTAACTACCGTCACATTAACCGGGGTGGTAGTAGAATTAGAGGGAACACCTGCGGCTGTAGAAGGGCTTTGAAAATGACCTGGCTGAATGTAACTACGTTTATACTTGGGGTGTGTGTCAGAACCTGTGGTATCTAATTGTTGTTGGGTTTTTAGGACATCTAGTTCAGTCACCAGACGCTGATTTTCCCCCGTAATAACCTAAGCTCGTCTTGTAGGTTAACCACAGTAGCAGCTAACTCATTCATGGTAAGTTCTGGGGAGTCAAGGAGCAGGGGATCAACCATAAGTGCATCAAAGGAGGCACCTTTACTCATCTTCGCTCAGGGGATTTTAAAGTCTTGGGCTTGGCTTTCTGTCGGGGTCTGTAGCGGTTATCCACTCTCACCACCAGATGAACCAAGATCCACAGGAGCGAAGAGAATGCCTTTTCACTCTAGTGGGGTATAATCTCCTCTAGACTAATATACCAGCAGAAGGTAGACTAATACCCCCAGGAGTGAAGAGACCAAAAAGGACCACCGGGTCTTCTTGTAATAACAGAATAGGTGTAGGTCATGTAACCCTGCAGAGAACAGAAAAAGAAAAGGAAGAAAAGGTCATAGAGGGATAACTAACCAAACAGGAGTGGCAGATTATTAAACATAAATAATCACATTATATGCTCGCCCATACTCACTCGCACATTATCAGCATAAATCCTTAAACAGGTCTCTTCCAAAGGAATAAAAAGGAAGTGAATCTTTAGCCAAATTCCTTCCGTGCTCACCACGTGTAGTGTTTTCTGTAACTCCTCAAAAGACACACTTGTACCCAGAGAATAATATATAAAAGTCTCGAGCAAACAAAATAATCCAAGTAGGAACAGCGACTTATCCTGCGCTGTTTGTTGGGTACTTCTGAACGCTGGCAAGGCTTAACTGATGTTACTCACTCAGCTTTTACTGGAAAACAATGCCGGGGCTAGAAGAGGGAATAGCGCTATTCAACGCCGTCGGGAAATCCAAGAGGGGACTTCAAAGGGAGTGTAACGAGCATAGCGTGAACTCACGCCTGGTTGTCAATAATAAAATTTAAAAAAAAGGCTCGCGTCCGAGCGGAGGCAATTAGCAACCAAACAAGGCCCTTTACTCGTGACCTCGTGATTAAGGGTAGAAAAGAGGGAGCTGGGGAACCTCAGGGCTTCAACACAACAGGGAACAGAGACAGTTCCGCAGCACTCCGACACAGGAGAATCTCTGAGTTCGAGTCAACAGGAACAGGGCGTGGTCCTAACCCAGAAGGAAAGCCAAGCACCTGATGACAGACGCTGGCTGTCTATATGCCGTCAAAGGTCACCTGACCCATACTAGTGCAGCATGGGAAAGCATACAATGTGATAGCCATCGCAGTGCATTCTGGGAGCAGTAGTGCCGTGATTGGTATTAGGCAGAGAAAGGGTGCAGGAAACCTGACGTCTGACAGTATGCTCGTTATTGCATTGGGAACTACCCATGTGTGGTCTTGTTCTCTTTGGACCCACCCATGTTAGCTCTTTTCATATGGAGCTGCGTATGGCCGGTCTTGCTTTATATGGGGCTGTGGAGGTATTCTATGTTATTGAGGTTGTATTTTTAAAGCGCTTCATACCACAAGGGACTCAGAGCGAGAGATAAGGTTAAACATCAGTTGCCAGTATGAGGGTGTGTGAGTGTAGGGTGGTATGTGCTGGAAGTGTTAACAGGTTATTGAATGGGTGCAGGAGAGCAGTGCGAGGAAAGACACAGCAGTTCATGCTCGCTGATCTCTACTGGTCTTGTTCTGTTTCTTACAGTTTGAACCACTATGAGCATGGGCACAGGGAGTGTAAACTACTCTGAACATGGGCATGGGGAGTGTAAATCACTCTGAGCATGGGCACAGGTAGTGTAAATCACTCTGAGCATGGGCACAGGTAGTGTAAATCACTCTGAGCATGGGCACAGGGAGTTTAAACAACTCTGAACATGGGCACTGGTAGTGTAAATCACTCTGAGCAAGGGCACGGGGAGTTTACACCACTTTTAGCATGGGCACAGGGAATGTAAACCACTCTGAGCAAGGGCACGGGGAGTTTACACCACTCTTAGCATGGGCACTGGTAGTGTAAATCACTCTAAGCAAGGGCACGGGGAGTTTACACCACTCTTAGCATGGGCACAGGGAGTGTAAACAACTCTGAGCAAGGGCACGGGGAGTTTACACCACTGTTAGCATGGGCACAGGGAGTGTAAACCACTCTAAGCAAGGGCAAAGGGAGTTTAAACCACCCTGAGCAAAGGCACAGGGAGTTTAAACCACTCTGACCATGGGCATAGGGAGTGTAAAACACTCTGAGCAAGGGCACAGGGAGTTTAAACAACTCTGACCATGGGCAAAGGGAGTGTAAAACACTCTGAGCATGGACACAGGGAGATTAAACCACTCTAAGCATGGGTACAGGGAGTTTAAACCACTGTGAGCACAGGCATAGGGAGTTTACATCACTCTGACCATGGGCACAGGGAGTGTAAAACACTCTGAGCATGGGCACAGGGAGTTTAAACCACTATGAGCAAGGGCACAAGGAGTTTACATCACTCTGAGCATGGGCACAGTGAGTTTAAACCACTCTAAGCATGGGCACGGGAGTTTAAACCACTCTGAGCATGAACACAGGGAGATTAAACCACTCTGAGCATAGACACAGGGAGATTAAACCACTCTAAGCATGGGCACAGGGAGTTTAAACCATTCTGATTATGGGCACAGGGAGATTAAACCACTCTAAGCATGGGCACAGGGAGTTTAAACCACTATGAGCAAGGGCACAAGGAGTTTACATCACTCTGAGCATGGGCACAGTGAGTTTAAACCACTCTAAGCATGGGCACGGGAGTTTAAACCACTCTGAGCATGGACGCAGGGAGATTAAACCACTCTGAGCATGGACACAGGGAGATTAAACCACTCTAAGCATGGGCACAGGGAGTTTAAACCATTCTGATTATGGGCACAGGGAGATTAAACCACTCTAAGCATGGGCACAGGGAGATTAAACCACTCTAAGCATGGGCATGGGGAGTGTAAATCACTCTGAGCATGGACACAGGGAGATTAAACCACTCTGAGCGTGGACACGGAGAGTTTAAACCACTCTTAGAATGGGCACAGGAAGTATAAACCACTCTGAGCATGGGCACAGGGAGTGTAAACCACTCTGAGCAAGGGGAATGTAAACCACTTTGAGCATGGGCAATGGGAGTGTAAATCACTCTGAGCATGGGCACAGGGAGTTTAAACCACTCTGAGCTTTGGCATGTGGGGGTTTAAACTACTCTGAGCATGGGCACATGGAGTTTACACCACTCTGAGCATGGGCACAGGGAGTTTAAACCACTCTAAGCATGGACACTGGGAGTTTACACCACACTGAGCATGGGCACATTGAGTTTAAAACACTATGAACAGAGGCACAGGGAATGTAAACCACTCTGAGCAAGGGTACATGGAGTTTAAATCACTCTGAGCATGGGCACAGGGAGTGTAAATCACTCTGAGCATGGGCACAAGGAGTGTAAATCAATCTGAGCGTGGGCATAGGGAGTGTAAATCAATCTGAGCGTGGGCACAGGGAGTGTAAATCAATCTGAGCATGGGCACAGGGAGTTTAAACCACTCTGAGCATGGACACGGGGAGTTTAAACCACTCTGAGCTTTGGCATGTGGGGGTTTAAACTACCCTGAGCATGGGCACATGGAGTTTACACCACTCTGAGCATGGGCACAGGGAGTTTACACCACTCTGAGCATGGGCACATTGAGTTTAAAACACTATGAACAGAGGCACAGGGAATGTAAACCACTCTGAGCAAGGGTACATGGAGTGTAAATCACTCTCAGCATGGGCACAGGGAGTGTAAATCAATCTGAGCATGGGCACAGGGAGTTTAAACAACTCTGAGCATGGGCACAAGGAGTGTAAATCAATCTGAGCATGGGCACAGGGAGTGTAAATCAATCTGAGCATGGGCACAGGGAGTTTAAACCACTCTGAGCATGGACACGGGGACTTTAAACCACTCTGAGCTTTGGCATGTGGGGGTTTAAACTACTCTGAGCATGGGCACATGGAGTTTACACCACTCTGAGCATGGGCACAGGGAGTTTAAACCACTCTAAGCATGGGCACAGGGAGTTTACACCACTCTGAGCATGGGCACATTGAGTTTAAAACACTATGATCAGAGGCACAGGGAGTGTAAATCACTCTGAGCATGGGCACAGGGAGTGTAAATCACTCTGAGCATGGGCACAAGGAGTGTAAATCAATCTGAGCGTGGGCATAGGGAGTGTAAATCAATCTGAGCATGGGCACAGGGAGTTTAAGCCACTCTGAGCATGGGCACAAGGAGTGTAAATCAATCTGAGCATGGGCACAAGGAGTGTAAATCAATCTGAGCGTGGGCACAGGGAGTGTAAATCAATCTGAGCATGGGCACAGGGAGTTTAAACCACTCTGAGCATGGGCACAAGGAGTGTAAACCACTCTGAGCACAGGCATAGGGAGTTTACATCACTCTTACCATGGGCACAAGGAATGTAAACCACTCTGAGCAAGGACACAGGAAGTGCCCGTAGTTGAATGATGCTAACCTTGGGGTGCAGTCTTGCATCCTCAACTGCATATGCGCTGGAGGCCACACAGATGCAGGGGACAAGCAAACTTTAGAATGGGCACTGTCCACGAGGCGAGCCACAGGAGTGTGCATTATGCACACAACCAAAGGGGCTTATTTTAGGCCCCTTGCGCCGCCGGTGCGTCACTTTTTGTCACGCTCCGGTGGAGCCTGCTCCATATTTCCAGGCATCACTAAGCCACTTTTTGGGCTAAATGCTGCCTTGTAAATATCGTTCCCTTTAACGCAGTTCTCTGCATTAAAGGGGCGTGCAGTGGGTGTTGCTGTGGGAGTCCCAGCAGCATCCATGGCTTTTTGACACTGCCCCAGATTTACGAGAAATCATAAATCTGAGGCAGCGCTAAAAACTTGCGCCTCCCCAGTGGAGGCGTAAGGGAGGCACAAGGAGGAGAAATATCCTTGTTTCTCCTCGTTTCTCCTCTTTCTATGTGTGCTGCAGCCAGGGCCGGACTGGCCGTAGCAGGCACCGGGCAACCCCCCGGGGAGAGGGGAGGGGGGGGTGGCCGAGCACTTTGCCAGGGCCGGTTGTGGTTCCCAGTCCGGCCCTGGCTGCAGCACACATAGAAAGAGGATTAAGCCTCTTGGGATGGTTTTTGTGCAGGAAGGTGTCCCAGTCTGTACCCTTTTCCCTCATCAGGGGAACCTTTGAACAACAACTAAGCACAACTCCTTAGAGAGGCAACAGATGACACTTGCTCGATTCCTTTATTATGCAGATAAATATGTATTTCATAATACTGACAAACATGGGCTTTGGAATATCATATATACCTTTACTTCGGGACCCTGCATCCAGTAATCTTAAACTACAAAAATCAATTTCACTAAAATGTAAAAAAGAGAGAAACATAACACTATTCTTGTCTATTCATCCCCCTTAAATTAATCAAATATGAAATATAAAAGATTAAATAATCAGTGGCTCATCCATGAGTTCATTGCTTCAGGAACCGGTGACCCTGTGCAAGCAATGCTTCCGGTCACAGAGCAGGCAGGACTGTGGTTCAAAGAGAGATTGTAGGGTACACAGGGCAGAGGTTCTGGACCATGGCTTGAACATGCCCAGGACACCCTTTAGCTGGACCCTAAGGCTGGGGGTCCTGGGGGAGGAGTAAGGAGGAGAGAAGTCAGGAGGGGGGATGCAGTGCAGCAGTAACAGGAGGACACAACACAGTATTCTGTTGATTTCTTACACTTTCCAACATCAAACAAACTTCTCCTACATTTGGATTGTGCCGCTCACGTGGGGACTAGGAACAGGGTCCACCTGTCTGCTTGTCAGCACTCCGCAAACAGGCTTTGGCAGAGCCAATAGGTCTTACCTTTTAAAGTTTAAACAACAGTTTGGCTTTGCCAGTGCTTGTTGTAGAGGAAAGAAAAAGTGAAAATGATCTACCCAGCGTCATTATGCAAGCTTGTGAGACCAGGAATGTGCACATACGCGTCAATATGCTGCCAAGGCATTTTTTTTTTACTTTTACTGTTCCAAAATGGCGGACAGCCATCTTGGAGTGGTAACTTAAAAAATAAAGGGGCATATTCTCAAGGAGCTATCGCCGAGTTAACGGCCCTTTATCGCAGTCAATGTTGCGATAAATACATCGCACCATTCACAAGCTGGTGGTAACAGCCCCTAACACCAGTCAACCCGCGATATCAGCCGCCGAAAGCATCGCCACAGATGACACCGGCAACTATCGCTAATGAGATGCAGAGTAGGCGTTCCCGTGCAAAAAGCCGCGTCAACACCACACCGCAACATTCACAACGACCAGGCAGATCGGCGATAAGGCCACAAAACATGCGATATGGCGCGTTAGCAGCAGGAAACTAACACCTGCTCTGACCTGGTGTAAAGTCGGACGGCAGCCGGCACCAGAAAAGGGAGCCCAGCCCACAGCCACACCTGAAGGGCAACAGATGCCATGGAGCTACTCATCATGCAGCTCGGAGCCCCAACAGGGCCACAACACCCACCGCCACCACCCCCCGCACCACCCCCCCGGACCACCACAGAGGCAGCGCAGACACCGACCGCGGACCTTCAGAAAACGCACCAGCCTCACAGACATGACACCAGAGTATGTCATTGCCCACTACAGGCTCAAAAGGACAACCATCCTCCGCATCCTGAACATCATTGCCCACAGGCTGACCGTACCAACACAGCGGACAACCAACATCCCTCCGCAGACGGAGCTGCTGGCTGTGCTGCACCTGTTGGCCTCTGGGACATTCCAACCAACAACCGCCAGAGTCGGAGGAGACTCACAGCCAGCCCTATCAAAGTTCCTCACACCTGTCTTGGATGCCATCATCAGCTTGGTACCCCAGTACCTATACTTCCGCCACACTGCGCAGGAACAGCTGGAGACCAAGCAAGGATTCTACGCCATAGCTGGATTCCCGCACGTGTTGGGGGCAATAGACTGCACACATGTCCTACTTGTGCCCCCTTCCGACACTGCACACAATTACTGCAAAAGAAAGCACACGCATTCCATCAATGTGCAGGCAATAGTGGACCACCGGGGACTCTTCACCAATGTCGTCGCCAACTACCCAGGCAGTGTGCATGATTCAAACATCTTCCGACAGTCCATCATCAACCGGCACTTCCAGGATGGCACCTACGGAAATGCAGTGCTCGTTGGTAAGTACCAAATGAACACACCACACACCTCAACTCCACAATCATACAACTCACAATCATGGAAATGCACACGTCACAACCCACATACAACATTCCAAACAACATGCCCACCCACCAGACACGACAGCACAACTCACCATGGGAACCAGGCCTAGCCATGTACATGAGCCATCAACGGCATGGCACCTTAGCCACACATCAGCAGAATGTGGGAAGAGGAGGGAACCAGGCATGTGCGAAGGAGGCGCTGTTACTGATGAATGGGACTGCACACAATGCCAAGTGTGGCGAGGATGTGTCGGACACACTGCAGTATGAAGCCCACACACATATCCATGTCCACATACACCGCTGGTGTGTGGTGTAGTGGACAGTGGACGCAACCATGTCACCCCAGCCAGTGGGGGAGACCAAGGAAACGTAGCTTGTCATGTCCCCCCCTGTAGGCGTGAGAGGAGTGGGCTGGCCCGGCGTACGCCAGGTCAGCATATGGGCGTGAATAAAAAGCACGTAGCCCTGGGCGTGGACCTCTTCCAGAATGCCCAACGTCCCTGCCAGGGCGGTGTCTCTCACCCCGCCACGAGGCCTACGCCGTGAGAGGTGTTGCCTGGGATCCTGTGCGCCTGCTGCACCACGGACCGCTGGTCCCCGGAGCCATAATGCCCGCCCCTGCGCATCCAGGCATCACTGCTCACCTGCCGACACATGCGTGTGTCAAAGCGGGCCCACCACGTGCCGGTGCCTGCTCCAAGCCCGAGGAGCCCGACCTTGGCAGACTCCTCGGATCATCACGGCCACCGCGTCACAGGCCCGCGGACCTCCATTCCCGTTGACGTGCTCCACCAGTATGCACAGCGGACAAGTAGGTCACACATATGGAACTGAGTCTTGATCACACCATGGCAGAGTACATGTTTGAAGGCTGAGTACATGTCACCATACTCTCTCCGATGTGGTGCCACCAAGTCTGTGCATAGGACTCCCACCAAACGTGTCTGTGGGCCCTTGCTGACTCCGGGGGTTGGGCCTGCACTGCGGTCCTGCAGGCCTCACGCCAATCCAATGCAGTCCGTCACAGGCAGGATATGGCCTCCTCTCTGGCTGCACACCCGCTCAGCTCTGGTGCCACAACCTACGTCACCCACAAAAGTAAGAAAAATGCCATTCCAACGTCGTGTGTGAGAGATCCAGGAGGAGATGACTGGACGGCGGTTGGCCCGTGCTGACCGCTGCCTCCGGCCGACACTGCGCCCAACTAGGTCGCACTTTTGGAACTGAGTATTTATTTCTTCAGGGCAGTGTTCATGTCACAGTACGCAAGGAGAGGAGTAGGAGGAAGACGCGCTTCGGTCTGGAGGAGAAAAGGTTCACCTTTACGGAGGTGATGGGACACTACCAACGACTGCACTGGTGCCACTGACTCTGTGCAGCGCATGCCTACCACACGTGGCTGTGGGTCCCTGCTGACCGCTGCCTCCGGCACACACTGCGGTGGAGTAGGGCACACGATTTGAACTGAGTCTTGCTCTGTACATAGCAGAGTCCATGTCATTGTACTGGCCTCATCGCAGACTGCATCCCCTTCCAGCTCTGACGCCACTGAGTGTGTGCCCTGAAATCCATGGGCAATCTCTGTCTGGACATCGGTGGCGTCTGAGCCCATGGGCTGGAGGCTGTCTTCATCTACATGTAGCTGATACTGACACGCTGCAAAAGTGGGGTCTGTAGCATTCAACTTGTAGTTCTGTCGCTGCAATATGACCCACAGTGGGTTCTGCCTCGAGCACCATTGTTTAAAACTCTCCATAGAGCCTTCAGTGCGTAGCCAGTTAAAATGACTGTTTTGCATTTTGTGAACTTACTAGTAAATATGCTAAAATTTCTCATAATTATGCAAAAGCTAAATACACAAATTCCACCATGGAAAACATGACAAAATTACCCAAGTTTCGCACACCCCTAGTGAGGACCCCTGTAAGGGAAGAATAGGAACACACAGGAGTGACACATGGTGATTACACTTTCCAAGTTGGTGCCACAATCACCACAAAAAAAAGACTCTGGGTTTTAAATAATGACAGGTTATGTGAAAGGCAGCGAGTCTTCTAAGACCCTCAATGCTGCCCGGTGCAGGGTTCCACCTCTAATTCACTTTGGGTTCGCTATCAAAATAATGAGGCAAGCGCTGGAAACTGGAAGACAAGAAAAAGGTTTATTTCTCATGAGGAGATCACGTCAACTGCAGACACCGGGATGTCTGAGGGAAGTGCTCTGCTGCTCTCCTTTGACTCTTCCTTTTATACAGGTTTGACACAATGCATTTGTTTCATTACCATGGTTACACAAGCTTGGGGTCCCCGCCCCGGGCAGGTTGTCACACAAGCCCAACAGTAATTCTCTTCCCACCCAGGTCAAACAGACAATCTTATCTTGCAGCTGGACCTTGCTTCAGGGTCTAAAACATGTGAGACCGGCCAGATCTAAGAGTCCGTTCTGTTGATAAAAACAGGTCCCATTGTTGGTAACAACAAGTCTTGCTGTTTGTAGTGCAATAAATCATGTTGCAAGAGTCTTTTTGGTGTTTGGAACCTGTTTGTGTAACTAGGTGCAGTGAGGGGTAGAGTGTCCAAAGGTTTGCCTGAAAACAGAGATGAGAGGAAAAACGAGTTTGTGGCAGCAAGTGGCGCTGAGGTTTGTTGTGGCAATAGAGTTTATAGCCCCCAGCACACATACCAGGTCGGTCAGAGGGATGCTAGTAAGGGCAGGGTGAAACAAAGGTGACCAACAGAGTACAAAATGGCTGTGATAGATCAAAATGACTGCAACTTATGTGCACATAGAATTCCACCAGACAAGATGGCGCAGGTAATGTTCATGATTATCGTTTTGCTTTTAACAGTGGCCCCTTTGAACATAACTAGCCAGCTTGTCAGTCTATTTCGATCTCCATAATGTCCTGTATCTCTTGATCATACATTACTCTCATTTTTGTTAGCTGAGTGTCCATAGTCTTAGGGTGCAAGGTAGTTATGCAAAGAGAACACAAAGGTGGTATACAGTGTATACCCAAACAACAACCACATATTGTCAATACTGGGACCAAGAGAATCATTGATATTTTCCAACCCCACTCCTTCAAGATGCCCCAAAGCCAACTTCCAATTGTCCAAGTCTCTGATCCTTGATGAATTTCTGAAGATAGTCTATGGAGATGTTCGATTGCTTCATAGACAGAAGGTGAATTATCAGGAATGTATACACAGCAGCTGGCACCGATGATGCGGCATGCTCCTCCACGGTCCGCTAGTACCACGTCCAGGACCATGCGATTTTGCAGGGTAACCAGACGGATCGCTTGGAGCTCAGCAGTGTTGTTGGTGAGGATGCCAGCAGTGACGTTCAGGGCGGTCTCTACCGCTTGGGACAGATGTCTGATGGCTCGGCTGTTTGCCATCGGACCCCATAGCGGGACGAGCCCTTTTGCTGCGTCGAGGAACTGTGATGAGGCAGAGTCTGCTTGATCAATGTCTTTAGAACGCTTTTCTCGATGATGCTCTGCAGGGGCTGTGTAGGTTGGTGGCAAAACAAAGGCGATGTAGCACGTGCCCCCAGTTTCTTGGGAGCCAGGTGTAGGCTTTGGTTCCACAAACAAAGTACATATTGGGTGATGCAACAAGCGCTGGGGGTTGGCAGTGTTCAAAGTCCTTACAATGCTACAGGTGCTGTGACCCACATTCTTAGTCCCACGGCCTTCAATGCATACAAAGCCAGAGACGTTCACCACAGATAGGGCCACAGTCAGTGTTGCAGCAGTTCTTTTCTTCAGGTAGGAAAATGTGGCTCTGTTAGGATTATTGAACACTTGCATTTCCACTCGTTCTTTGGAGGGGACATTAATCTGGAATGTCGCATTGAAGGTGTGAGGGCAGAAGGGGGCGGCTGTCCTTCCTGTTTTGTTTCGCCAGAACTCGTTGTAGAACTGGGCGATTGTTCCATCGGAAGTGGCATTGTCTTTGTAACTTTCTTGTAGGAGCATCAACCAGGCAAGGCAAAATCCGTGAATAGAAAAGGGCGAAGGGATGAAAAGGATGGAATGTTCAGTGGCATGTGGTAACAGCCCACAGACCCAACAGTTGGTAGCATTGGTGGCAAGATTGTGCTGGTGCAACATCTGCACGAAAGAATTATTCCAGAATTCTTTGCGTCGTTCTCGGAGATGTGGCGGTAGTGATACCAGGTAGTGTTCTTTCTTGGTGGTTGGTTGCATGGTGGGTGAGAATGTTTTGTATGCAGGGGCATTCTCTTCAATGATCCAGAGTGCGACCATTAGCAGGAGACAGGTGAGAAATGCGGCTACAAGTGCAATTGTCTTTGTGCTGTGCAGGTTAGCAGTCTTGGTGTCTTTGCGGTGGTTTTGCAGGTGTTCAGTTTCTTCCATCATCTTCGAGGAGCTCAACAACTGTTAGGACCACAGACTTTTGTCTGGCGCTTTCCTGGTAGCGTTTGACTGTGCTACCGATCTGAGGCCTTGACTTAGTTAGTGGCCTGGTCGTTGGAGCTCCCTCCTTTCGTCGATCTTAGGTTGTACCCTTTCCTGGATGGCACCGTGGGGTCGGGAAATTCTGATAGTTCGAGGGTGTCTTCTTGTGGGTAGCAACTCAGAGCTGGTCGGTCTCTCGCGAGTACTTCCTCTTGCACCTCCACCCCTTCACAGGTTGCCAGGGTTGGAGGGACTCGTTTGCAGTGGTGGGCATGCAGCCAGTTTCGTTTTCCTTCCACTCGGAGGCAGTTCGGGTGGTGATCAGGACTTGCCAGGGGCCCGTCCACCTAGGCTCCAGATTCTTCGTTCTTTGGAAGTTGCGAATCAATACATGGTCGCCTGGCTTTATTTCATGTCCCGGGCCCCTGGATACGTCAGGCAAGGCTTGCTGCACCTGTTGGTGGATAATTGTTAGATCGTTTGTCAACTTATGCAAGTAATCCGACATTAATATGTTCGGGACATCGTTAATGGAGGTGGGTCTTGGTGCCGCCCAAATGCTCATAGGCCTGCCGAAGACCACCTCATACGGGGTCAGTCGGTGTTTGGTTGGGGTGGAGCGCATCGATAACAATGCCAATGGGAGGGTGTCTGGCCATTTCAACCCGGTCGTGGCAACTATTTTGGCTAGTTTTAGTTTCAACGTTGCATTGTGTCTCTCTACCAGGCCCGCTGATTGGGGGTGGAAGACGGCATGGAACTTTTGTTTTACCCCCAACCCTCTCAGTATGTTCTGTATCACCTCGGCTACGAAGTGGGGGCCGTTGTCGCTCCATAAAATTCTGCAAAGGCCGTATCGGGGGAAGAATTCTTTCAGCAATACTTTTGCAGTGGCTAAGGCGGTATTGTCGCGGGTGGGATATGCCTCCACCCATTTGCTAAAAGCGCACACAACCACCAGGACATATTTTAGACCAAGGCATCTCTCTAGTTGAATGTAATCCATTTGAAGGATTTCAAAGGGGTGGTCAGGGACTCCAAACCCTCCCCGTGGTACTACTGTCCCCTTCCCTGGGTTGTGTTGTAGGCAGACTATACATTGTTGGACTAGGCGTTTTGCAGATTCTGCTATCTTGACGTTATGCCATACTCTGGTGATTAGTTCAATCATGGGGGTGGAGCCTATGTGTGCTGGTAAATGTGCCATGGTCAATATGGGGATGAGGTAGGCGTTGGGTAACAGCCATTTATTTCCGTCTTTAGTTCTCCAGCAATCTTCCTTGTCTTTTAGTCCCACCTTTTCCCACTCGGTCAATTCGTCTTGTGTGCCTGTAGTCTGTATGTCCCTTACAGTGGTCCTAGCGTCAGTCCATCGTTCAGCTTGTGACCTGGTCACATACATTCGTGTCGTAGTTCTGTCTCCTGCTGTGGCTCGGGCAGTAACGTCTGCTAATGCATTTCCCTGTCCAATGAGATCAGTCACTTTCCTATGTGCTTGGCATTTTATCACTGCTAACTTCTTGGGGAGGAGGACTGCTTGCGTCAAGGCGGAGACTAAATCTCCATGCAGGATGGGTGTACCGTGTGAAGTCAGGAACCCTCTTTCTTTCCATAAGATCCCAAAATGGTGAACCACCCCGAAGGCATATTGGCTGTCGGTGTATATGTTAACTGTCGTGTCAGTCGCTAAGATACATGCTCGTGTGAGGGCAATGAGTTCTGCAGCCTGGGCTGAACGTTGGGGAATCGGGCTGTTTCCAGAACGGTTCGGGCTGTGCTGACAGCGTATGCAGCTGAGGTGGTGCCGTCGGGGAGTTTGATGCACGAACCATCCACCCATAGTTCTCCATCTGGTTCTAGAAAGGCGGTGTCTCTGAGATCTATTCTACTCTTTGTTTGTTCATCGGTTAGTGTCACACAGTCGTGTAGTGGAGTCACGCTAGGATCATTTTCGGGTAGGGGTAACAGTGTGGCTGGATTGAGGGTGGTGCATCGCTTTAGGGTAATGTGCGGTGCTAGCAGGGTCAACTCATATCCTGTCAGTCGGGCGCTAGTCAAGTGTTGGGTTTTGGTCTGGTTTAGTAGTGTGTCGACTGCATGGGGTACTAAAACAGTGACTGGATTGGAGAGTACTATTCCTTCGCTCTGGCGTATCGATACTGCTGCAGCTGCCACAGCGCGCAGGCACGCTGGCAGCGCTCTGGCTACTGGATCGAGGGTGGCAGAGAAATATGCACAAGGGCGTTGTTTGTGACCAATTGATTGTGTTAGGACAGACAATGCACATCCTTCCCTCTCGTGCGTGTAGAGGAAGAATGGTTTGGAGTAATCCGGGGTTCCTAGGACAGGCGCTGAACAAAGGGCATTGCGTAGTTCTTTAAAGGCTGACTGGCATTCGGGGGTCCAGGGGAGAGGTGAGGGGATGTCTTTAGCTAGGAGGGAGAGAAGGGGTTTGACAATGAGGCTAAAGTTCGGTAACCACTGTCGGCAAAATGAAGTGAGACCTATCAAAGAGCGGACTTGTTTCTGATCTTTGGGGACAGGGGTGTCTAGAATTGTCTGGATCCTGTCAGGCGTGAGTTTCCTCCCTTCTTTGGATAAAAGGTGACCCAAATAGGTCACTTGTGATTTACAGAACTGCAATTTCTTTCGGGAGACCTTGTGACCATTCTCAGCAAGAAAATGGAGTAGTTTGATGGTGGCTGTGACGGCTATTGGTATGGTGTCCGCTGCTAGAAGGATGTCGTCTACATATTGTATTAGTGCCACTCCATCTGGCAATTGTATGGCGTCTAACTGTCTTTTAAGCGCCTGGCTATAGATGCTTGGGCTCTCAGTGTACCCCTGAGGTGCTCTGCAAAATCTGTACGAACAGGAGTTTATGGTGAATCCAAATAGATAGCGGCTGTCCTTGTGTATAGGTATGGAAAAGAATGCGTTTTTGAGGTCAATTACAGTGAAGGTGGTGGCAGTGGAGGGGATTAAAGTCAAAATTGTCGTGATGTCGGAAACTACTGGGTATTGTGGCACTACGATTTTGTTTATCTCCCGCAGGTCAATGATGAAGCGGTAGGCTTTTCCGTCTCCCTCTCCCTGTCTCTTTACAATCGGTAGTATGGGACTGTTACAAACGTTGCTCACTACTTCCTCTACCACCCCTGCCTCTACCAAAGAGTGTATAATCTCTGTCAGTGCCTTCTCACCCCCTGGCGATATTTTGTACTGCGGTACTTTCGGTAGGGTTGCGTCCTGTCGTATTGTTACGTGTACTGGGTCAATCATCATTCGTCCTACGTCTGAATCAGCCCTAGCCCATAAGTGTGATGGCAAAGTGTCCAGTAGGGATGCGTCAGTCTCGGAGATGGGAAACATGTGCTGAGAAGGGTTCTCTCTATGGCGCTGGGGGTTGTCATACAGGACGACACGCACTCCGTCTGGTGAGCATCTGATAGTCGCATGGAAGTGTTTCAAAAGGTCGAGACCCATAATGGCGTCTGGGGTGTTGGAAGAGAGGAGGAATGTCGTTTCGATGCTATTGTTGTCAAGGTTAAAAGGGATCGGTCGGGACAAAGGGTTGGTGGAGGGCGTACCGTCAAATCCTATTGAGGTCACATGTGAGCCTGACAAGGGTGCCCTTGGAATCAGTCGTTTGGATAGTGCACTACGTGTTGCTCCCGTGTCTACCAGAAATGGCGACTTTGTGCCCAGGACCTCAGCGGTAACATAAGGGCCTTGCTGATCAACATAGAGCTCGACTGGATCCCTCCCTTGCCCCTGGCTGTCCTATGCAAAGTCGTACGTATTGTCATAATCTGTCTGTTGGTACTGATTCTGTTTGGGATGGTCAAATGTGTTCACTCTTCCTGGCCTTTCCTCGCTTGCTTCACTCGCGTACCCTCTCCCACGTGCTCTTCCTCTCTGTCCACTTGCTATTTCCCTCGCCCCTCTGCCCCTACCAGCTCCTAACAAAGCCGGGCATTGGGTTTTCCAGTGTCCATATTCTTTGCAAAATGCACATTGATCCTGTCCTAGGTCTTGGCGTCCTACATATGATGTCGATGAATTGTTTCTAGGTGGCTGTACTCTAGGGGTATTCTTCTGGTATCCTCCCTATATTGCTCCCTTCCTGTATTCGCCCCCTGGAGTTGTGCTACCATTACCCTTTCCTTCAAGTCCTTCTTTTTCCTTTCTGTAGCCCTGTCATTTTCGTTTTTCTGATGCTCATAGTACTGGGCCATTTGGAGAATGGCCGCCGGTTTAGATGCTGCCCAACTACTTTCGCTGGCTTGTAATTTCTGGGATACATCTGGCAGTAGTCCTTTGACATAGTTCTGCACAAACAAGTGGTGTCCGGTTGCGGTGGACATGTCTTGTCCACTGTAATCGGAGAACACCGTTTCAAATCTGGAGAAATACTCTGAGACATCCTCTTGTGGTTTCTGGTGGCACGCGGTTACTATGGACCAGTCTTTCTTTTTCTCTGGGATCAGCGTTTTCACTTTCTGCACTATTTTGTCAGGGAGGTCCAATATTGCTTTAACCGGTTTCTGACCAGGGTTCCGCTGTTTATCTAATGTGTTGAGTTGTTCCCAGGTATGACCAAGCAGTTCGGTATGGTCTATTTTCCTAATCTGTTTCCACACATCTGCTGGCAAACATAACCCGAAGAACAAGTCTATGTCGGCAAGTGTCATTATTGTTGATCCCAGAGCGGTACCTAGCTCGGTGTAAAAGGCGGTGGGGTTCTTTCGTAAATCCGGTAAAGATTTACGGAACGTCAAAATGTCCTGTCTGTCCCATGGTTGATACACCCAATTGTAGACCACCCTTCCTCTAGCGTCTTGATGGTTCATATCGTCATGAGTCCCTTGTCCTCTAGGAGGTACCCAATAAGGGGCAGCTTCTTTTATCGGCATCATGCTATCTGGTTTTTCCACCGGGGGTCCTGCTATCTTAGATGTCCTGTCCTTATCTATCCGTCCTTGTTCCACGAGGTGACGGAATACCTCCAGTGTGGATGAAAAGAGTTCTGTAACATCGTTGTCGCCTTCATCTCCGGTGTCTACCTTCCTATAGAGAGCCACTAGCCGCCCGGGCCCTACATCTTGGTACTTCTCTTCATATGCAGTAAGAGTGTGGTAACAGAGACGTACAATAAAGTATCGTTTGCGGTTTTCAACATAGGAGTTGCATATGTCAGTTACATACTCTTCTGTCTCCTTCCTATCTATGAGGGATTTAACTATTTTATCAATGCCTGCTCGCTCATTTTTACTTAATCGCGGGACCCTGGGCGCTCCTTTTTCTTTTGATCCTACCTCTACTACTGTATCCTTTGATGAGGCATTTGGTGTGGGTGACTCGGTGGGAGCAGAGGCGGTGGAGACTGAGGCGATCGTGCCATCTCCGGCTATACTTTGGTGGTTCTGGCGTTGTACTATGGGATGAGTAGGGGCGTAAGGGGGTGGCATGTATATGATTGGGGGACCTAACAATAAATCATCATCTACCCTTTGTTTTGCTGGTAACTTGGGGTAAAGAGTCGAGGGCGTTCTAACAGGGCATTGACCTGATATTTTTGATTCCTGTTCCTTTTTATCGATTTCCTTTTCTTTTAGTTTTTCTTCTAATCTTTTACAGGCTTGGTAAGCTGATTTTCGCGTTTCTTTATCTTGTCTAGCTTCGTCCCTTTTCTTTCTTTGAGCTGCCTCTTTTCGCCATAAACCAAAACTGTCAAACATGGCTGGTCTAGTTTTCTTTTTGTGGAGAGCTAATTCTAACGTTTCTATTTTAGCGGGATCGAAAGATCCCGTCAGTGGCCACTGATTTACCCGGTCCTTCCTAGTGTATTTATGCCATAGTTTGCTATAAGCTACGGTGGCTAATCCATACTTTACGTACATGTCCTTGTTAGGGGTGCCTTCCGGCGGTGCCGGCTGACTGACCTCTAACGAACGGTCGGGTCCAAAACAATTACAATCAAACAATCTAGAGAAAACAGGCATGACGTATTTATCGGTCAAAAATGAATATCTCAATCAATCAATTTAGACAAAAAGTCTGCACTACCTGTCCTTCGCTGCCTGCAAAGAGAGAATATTCCTATTCTTCGTTGTTTGCAAGCAGGGAAATGTCGCAAATAACTCAATATAAAAAAAAACAAATACTAGTATTTCAATCAAACTATTCAATCAATCAATCAATTTAAGTCGTTTTTCACGACCTTACCCGGACCGTATGGACAGTTCTTCGTCTTCCCCTTCCAGCGCCTGGTTGTCCTCTCACTCCAACAATCAATGCGGCGTTCCTCTAAGGACCCAGTCAGGACCGCAGGTCACTCGAGAGCGGTCCGTTCGGAACCGGTGAAGTTCAGTCGATCGGCAGCCAGACAAGGGTCTTCTCAGGCAGGTATACCCCAATCGCTTAGTTGTTCACTCCGTCGTTAGGACCTCTCTACCGGACCCACGCGTCGCTGATGGGCCCCTACGTTTGGGCGCCAATTTGTGAAAGGCAGCGAGTCTTCTAAGACCCTCAATGCTGCCCGGTGCAGGGTTCCACCTCTAATTCACTTTGGGTTCGCTATCAAAATAATGAGGCAAGCGCTGGAAACTGGAAGACAAGAAAAAGGTTTATTTCTCATGAGGAGATCACGTCAACTGCAGACACCGGGATGTCTGAGGGAAGTGCTCTGCTGATACTCCTTTGGCTCTTCCTTTTACACAGGTTTGACACAATGCATTTGTTTCATTACCATGGTTACACAAGCTTGGGGTCCCCGCCCGGGCAGGTTGTCACACAAGCCCAACAGTAATTCTCTTCCCACCCAGGTCAAACAGACAATCTTATCTTGCAGCTGGACCTTGCTTCAGGGTCTAAAACATGTGAGACCGGCCAGATCTAAGAGTCCGTTCTGTTGATAAAAACAGGTCCCATTGTTGGTAACAACAAGTCTTGCTGTTTGCAGTGCAATAAATCATGTTGCAAGAGTCGTTTTGGTGTTTGGAACCTGTTTGTGTAACTAGGTGCAGTGAGGGGTAGAGTGTCCAAAGGTTTGCCTGAAAACAGAGATGAGAGGAAAAACGAGTTTGTGGCAGCAAGTGGCACTGAGGTTTGTTGTGGCAATAGAGTTTATAGCCCCAGCACACATACCAGGTCGGTCAGAGGGTCAGAGGGATGCTAGTAAGGGCAGGGTGAAACAAAGGTGACCAACAGAGTACAAAATGGCTGTGATAGATCAAAATGACTGCAACTTATGTGCACATAGAATTCCACCAGACAAGATGGCGCAGGTAATGTTCATGATTATCGTTTTGCTTTTAACAGTTATTTCTGACGTCAACGCTCCTGTGCAATGAAAGATCCTTTTTGTACTTCAGTTTCATGGCTCAGGACTCACCTGTAAGAAGTTGTTGCAGGCTGACCCTGATCTCAGGAACGACAATAGTTAATTATCGCAGGTTCCTTCTGACTTCTCTCAGGCCCCCCTCAAAGCATTCTGCACACAGATGGCCCTCTCATTAAAGGCTGGCATACGTTTGATACATCACCCCACTCTGAAGGACCCTCACTGTCCTGTACCCACACCAAGATAAGCTGCATCACAAACAAGGCCATCAAAACACACACCTCCTGTACATACGCGGTTGAGACAGTGACCCCCAACAGGCAAGCAGGGCCACCACAGCAGCAAGAGCACTGCCAGCCTTCAGAGGCAAAGGTGTACGAAGGAAAAAACAGAAGCCAGGCCTTCTCTGTACATGCACCTAGGCTCTGGAACAGAGTTACTGTGATAGTGATGGTTAGTACCCTCGACCAGCTAGAATGATCCAGGCCTTCTCTGTACATGCACCTAGGCTCTGGAACAGAGTTACTCTGATAGTGATGGTTAGTACCCTCAACCAGCTAGAATGATCCAGGGCTTCTCTGTACATGCACCTAGGCTCTGGAACAGAGTTACTCTGATAGTGATGGTTAGTACCCTCGACCAGCTAGAATGATCCAGGCCTTCTCTGTACATGCACCTAGGCTCTGGAACAGAGTTACTCTGATAGTGATGGTTAGTACCCTCAACCAGCTAGAATGATCCAGGGCTTCTCTGTACATGCACCTAGGCTCTGGAACAGAGTTACTCTGATAGTGATGGTTAGTACCCTCGACCAGCTAGAATGATCCAGGCCTTCTCTGTACATGCACCTAGGCTCTGGAACAGAGTTACTCTGTTAGTGATGGTTAGTACCCTCAACCAGCTAGAATGTCCAAGTGTCAGAAAATCAAGACTGGCAGTGGGTGGGGACAAAGGCTTGTGCAGGGCCCCCACTACGTAAAGCCCTCTCTATTAGGTCAGTAACAGAAGCCATTCACTACCCCTTGTTGCTCCGATATGAATTTACCTTCATGAAAAGACAGGAGGTGTTTGACAAAACAGGAACAAGTTGGTTTAATTAAACGCTGCGCTGGGAGAGCCTCAACTGAGTACACCTGTTCAAAGTCTTTCGATGTACAAGGTTTTGGCCGCTGTTATATACAGTCTATGAGGTACAATAAAGCTATTTCTACATGCCAAAAAAGCACCTCAGTTGTAAATCAACAAGCGCAGGCATCTGATACAAACACCTATGGCTCTCGACCTCGGGGAGAGCTAGTGTGGGCCAGTGTGCATGTGTCTAGATGTCCAGCATGAGGAGCGCATGATCACTACGTGTGGTGTGCATGTCGTGTCCTGATTGGTTGTGTGTTTCTATTTACATGTGGTATCTAGCTTTGTGGTATTTTTGGGGAACGTAAGCCTTTGGCCAAACGGGTTCTTTTGGGGCCAACTTCCTCTGACTTTCTTTTGGTGCAACTATGTATCTGTGGGATGGATCAGGATTGTCCTGAGTGTCCATTTGTCTTTAGGTTAAGAGAGACCCCACCTGCGACCTGGTATTTGATAGGGGTGGGTGTGGGTCATAGGACTTGTCTAACCACGTATCTCTGACTCAGGGTTGATGGGGAGGTCACCGAGGGTGAATCCGACAGCAATGATGTGAGTTCATTGGAACTCCTGAAATTAATAGGGCAGTCACTGGTATCCTTTTTATCGACATTCTTAACATTGTGCGTACAGTTGTCATAGCGTACATCGGCATTGTTCTTACTGGTACTGACAAGGCTACTTTTGCTTAAGTCATAACGTACATTGGCATTGTTATTACTAGTAACAGTATCAACATTTGTGCATGGATTATCACATACATTGATATTGTCTTTGCCAGTGTCGGCTCTACTATGCTGGTACAGGTTATGACATACATTAACATTGCATTGACGAGCACTGGCATGTTCTTGCGCGGCACAGGTTATGGCACTCCTTGATATTGCATTATTGGTATTGCCGTTGTCGGGCCTGCACACACCACCGTATTCATTGACATCACATTCACCCATTCCAACACCCCCATAGCAGCAGCCCGTGTGGCACACAGGTGATGTCCAGTCCAACCAGTCCTGGTTTTAGCAACTGCGCATTGCATTCTGGGACTTGTAGCAGTGGCGCTGGAACCAGGGCTGCGAGAGGGTCCGCAGCACCCCCTTGAATGGAGGATGAACACTCACATGTGTTTCTTCTGGCAGCAGCTGTTGTGCTTTCAAGGACAGCCTGTCCCATATCCACCATGCCTTCAGTGAGGTGACGTTATTGGCCACCAGCCCAACCCTAAAAAGAGCCCAGCACTTGTAGTTCAATTCTTATAATGGAAAAGATGACCCTTTAAACCCACCTCAGTGGGGCTGTGCCAGTGGCACCCATGGTGGGGGCTAGCTGGTACCTGTTGGGGAGTCAAATGACTCACTGTTGTGGCGGGACCCCCAGGTGGTAATCCCGGCTTCTGCAATTGACCGTATCCTGTTATTCTGGGCAAATCACTTTCATCCCTCTGTGTCACTGTTCCCTTATTCTGCAAGAATTAAGAAACTGGCCCAACTTAGTGTTAGGAGCTTTTTGTAAAAGACAGGAAGCTTAAACCCACGACTTTGTGACAGAAAATGTTCGAAACCGAGGTTCATCCATAGGTATTTAGAAATCCTGCCCTCAGAGTCCCTCGGCGAGTGCCTTGAGGCAGCCTAGTACAGCACGTGGCGCTTTAGAAGACACTTGTGTGCAAGTGTCCCAGGGCTCAGGGGCGCGACCAGGCACACAATTCAGGGGGACCCGTACTTTAAACAATGGAGGGGCGCGACCAGACACAATTCAGGGGGGCCCGCACTTTAAACAATGGAGGGGCGCGACCAGACACACAATTCAGGGGGGCCCGCACTTTAAACAATGGAGGGGCGCGACCAGACACACAATTCAGGGGGGCCCGCACTTTAAACAATGGAGGGGCGCGACCAGACACACAATTCAGGGGGACCGCACTTTAAACAATGGAGGGGCGCGACCAGACACACAATTCAGGGGGGCCCGCACTTTAAACAATGGAGGCGGGGTCTGACTCAAAATGACTACGAGGGATCACTTCTCTGTTCTGGTGCCACAGGCAATAGGAGTCATTTTTCCTAATAATCTGTGGCGAACAGTGCACTTTAAAGCGCCCTGAGGCGGTAACATTGGTCTCAGCACAACAGGACTTAACAGCTGTTACAGGAAGTTTAGGGTGGTTCTTGAAGGAGTTTTATCAGCACGAACCATAAATGCAGCATTTGAATAGGCTTTGGGACAGTGTGCCTAGGAGGATGTGATATGTGTATCACTAGTTCCTGTGACCGTGAATGGCGAATGATGAAAACTGCAAGAAATGGGGCAGTTTAAGCGCATCTCTGTAGCTATTGTTCTATTGAAGAAGAGTTTCAAATGGGTGCGGCTGGGTCGATTTGATGGTTCCATTTCAGTTTATAATTCAAACGAATACCCAGGTAGTCATAAGATACAGTAAATTCCACTTGTTGGCCCCGACCAATGGGAACCTCTTATCTAGCGGTGAGGGGTGCATGGCCAACATTTGCGTTTTCCACGGATTCATTTGGTTGTCTTTTTCTTTGCAATGATTCTTCTTCTAGGGACTTGAGGATTTAATGTTGTGTCCTTGATAGAATAACTGCGTCATCCGCAAATAATAGAATAACAACCTTTTTGTTGCATGATTTCAGCGCATCAGGGTTTTCCTTCTCTAGAAAGCTCTGGACATCATTCAAAAAAAGAGAAAATAAAAGGGGAGCAAGCACACAACCCTGAAAGACACCGGAAGGGACAGAAAAGGACTTGTGTCCCTTCCCTGCAGCCCCTTAGCGAACAGAGGCACTAGTGTCTGCTTGTACATCTGTTAGAGCTCCCAGCAGCGCTTTCTCGATTCCCATAATGTCCACTGAGAGCCATAACTCTGACCTTAAGATCTTTAAAAACTTTGCATACTTAACCCAGATCATATGTAGTCTGATTGCTGGATCGAAAGTGCCAATTCCTTTTCACCCGGGTGTCAATGAGGATAGAATGTTGGTCCGCCCAGGCCTGCAGTCTGTTGACCAGGGCACGACCGAGGATTTTTCCCATGATGTCAAGTAATGAAATGGGCCTATAATTGCTTGGCAACAGTTTACTGCCCTTTATATGCACAGGTATTATTACTGCAGAATGCCAGGAAGGTGGAATGGAGTTTGTGTTCAGAGCGGCTTTAAAAGCTCTTGTTATGGCATCGAACCATAGCTTTGGGTTGACACGAAACATACATTCCTATCCGGTTCTGAACGCGTTCCCGGGAGAGTGTTTTAAATATTCAACATCGTACTCGCTATCAGAATTTTGGACGGCATACTTCGGCCTTTTAGAACTTCGTTCGCTACTCTAGAACTTCGCCCACATTCTGGCTCGCATTAGATAAGTCGATGCCATTTACTTTAAGAATCACGACATACTTTAATTTGATGTGACACTTTGGATCCCCTCATGACCGGCCGGGTCGGAATTATCACCGGTATTTAGGTCTGAGACACCACCTTTGCTTCAACAGCCCTGAAGAAGTCAAGGGTCACTACCTTTAAGACGAAACACGTGTTGGCTGGATCCTGTGTTTTTCATAGAATTAAAACAAGGAGAACATCTCAAAAGTCACCATTGGCCTTCATCCTTTCATCTTTATACAAACGAACTTTCGTATGATATCACAGCGTGTGCATAGGACTTGTTTTTACTTGACACGAAACATGTCTGCAGGAACAAAGCGCGGGCCAGGAGCTTTGTTGGGTTTCCAAGCTGCAGTACATTGAGTTGACTGACTACTGTTAAGTGATTCTGGATTTTCATGTCTTTGTAGCCTTTTTTCAAGGGATCGGCATATTATGCATACCCTTGTGAGTCGCCGATGTTGTACAACTTCTCAAAATGCTCAGGCGCCAATCACTCTTGAAATCCGCTCCCAGAATGTCTTGCTGCTCTTTTCGACAGATGCCAGTTCCAAGTCCTCCATAGAACCTGGTCATAAGATGTCTTCTTGTTACTGATGAGAGCGTTATATACTCTCTTCAACCTTCAGAACAATTCTGCATTTGTTGAGGAGATATGACGCACACACTGTACGTTTGATAAATCAACCTTCATATCAAACCAACCGGACTCACACTTCCTCTGGCCAGTTGCCGTGGACCACAGGGGTGATGATGAAAACACAGACGAGTCTGCTGTCATGGCAAGATAGTGCTCCAATACTGTTTTGGGATCCTGCATCTCAATATTACACATGCCGCCTATTCGATCTTCCCAGGTATACCAGAGGCCCTCGCCTTCTTGTAGAAGTCCTGCCACATTCCACCTGATATAGCCCCTCTGTTGTTGGCCGGGACAACCTCTGGTAGATACACAATTGGACTATCATCCTTAAGGTCTGCTTTGAACCATAAACATAATAGATCATGATCGCTCTCTGGACGCCCGACTATTTTCATGTCACCACCAAACCCAACCCCAAGCATCATTATTAGGATTCATGTAGTCTATCACACTCGTTTTATTACTGCTTCGCAAAGTTTGAAGCTGCAGGACTATCCGAAATAGTCTGACCATTAAAAAAGTGAGGTGAGGGACAGCAGATTTAAGAAGGCGTGCCCCAACGGAGTGTTACGGAGCTCGCTGCCATTGGTAATATCAGGTGCAGGAATGCACCAAGAGGCCTTTTCTTCAATACCTTGATCATCCCAGATACGCACTGGCCGTGAGATATTGAAATCTTCACAGACAACCAGCACCTATTCCGCTGTAACATCTATATTCAACCTGATTGCTTGCAGTGTTTCGTCAACGAGTTCGAAACAGCCACCCTCGTCTATACGCCAGGTAGGTGGGAGATAAACATTGATTATATCTACTATTTGCAGTTGGTCCAACTTCTTCGTCAGTCTTAAATGGAGGAGATTCTGTGGCATTGCAATCACGGGTATATGGGTGGCTTTGCAGTCCAGCTTCATGGAGATCCAAGCAGCGAGGCCCTCAGTACTTTGCCTCTGTTAGATTTGGTTGCTTCAATTGAGAATTTGAGATATTCTGCTGGAGCTAGGTCTGCGAGGCTGCTGTCTCACCCCCGCGTCTCCTGGAAGCAGCAGATTTCATGGGATTTGGCAAACTCAGAGCCCCCTTACCCCCGGATATACCTGATGCCTCTGGCCACTGCTGTAATAAACTTGCAGACTATTTTTATAATAAAATTCAAACTAATTATTCGTCATTTTCTACGGTAGATAGTCACTGCAAGTCCCCCTCTGTAGAGGCTGGTCCACGTAACAGGGAACCCTCCCTGGAGACATTTCCCCTGATGGACCGTGAGTCAGTTCATACCATCTCGACACTTGTGAAGAGCGGGTCGCCCAGAGACCCAGCTCCACCTAACATTCTGAAGCAAGTGCCCGATACGGTCCTCCCGATTATCTTGGATGTGATAAACGCGTCTATTTCTTCTGGGGTGGTCCCACCATTGTGGAAAAGAGCGATGGTGAAGTCTCTTTTAAAAAAAACAAATCTGGACCCGGATTCCCTAGCCAATTACCGTCCTATCTCGCTCCTCCCAGGTGTCAGTAAAATAGCAGAGAAACATGTTAACTTGGCGCTCTCGAACTTTCTGGAATGCCACAAACTTCTCCATCCCTCCCAAACCGGCTTCCGCCCATGTCAGGGAACAGAAACTGCCTTCAATCAATCAATCAATCAATCAGAGAATTGTAAGCGTGCTACTCACCCGTGAGGGTCTCAAGGCGCTGAGGGGGGGGGGGGGGCCCGCAGATCTGTTTAGCCGAAGAGCCAGGTCTTGAGGGTCTTCCTGAAGGTGTTCAGGGAGAGGGCGCGTCTGATGTCTGCCGGTAGCTCGTTCCATGTCTTGGCTGCAATGTGAGAGAAGGATCTTCCGCCTGCTCTGGCTCTGTGGATGCGCGGGGTTTCGGCCAGTGCGAGGTTGGAAGATCGGAGGTTTCTTTTGGGTACGTGGAAGTTGATTCTGTCGTTGAGGTATTTGGGTCCGTTGTTGTGTAGGCATTTGTAGGCGTGAGTGAGGATTTTGAAAGTGACTCTTTTCTCCACGGGGAGCCAGTGGAGACTTCGTAGGTGTTGGCTGATGTGTTCGTGTCGGGGGATGCCGAGGACGAGTCTGGCGGCGGTGTTCTGTACTGTCTGGAGTTTGCGGAGTAGGGACTTGTTGATGCCGGCGTAGAGTGCGTTTCCATAGTCCAGTCTGCTGGTGATGAGTGCGTGGGTGACTGTCTTCCTTGACTCAGGTGGGATCCACTTGAAGGTCTTGCGGAGGATGCGGAGGGTGTTGAAGCAGCTGGAGGTGACGGGCGTTGACCTGTCGGTTCATGGAGAGTGATGAGTCGAGTACGATGCCGAGGTTCTTGGCGTGGTCTGAGGGGTAGGTGGGCTTCCGAGGGCGGTCGGCCACCAGGTGCTGTCCCATGCAGAAGGGGTGGTACCGAGGACGAGGACTTCTGTCTTCTCGGCGTTGAGCTTCAGGCAGCTGTTGGTCATCCAGACTGCGACGTCTTGCATTCCTTTCTGGAAGTTGAGTTTGGCAGCGGTGGGGTCTTTGGTGAGGGAGAGGATGAGCTGGGTGTCGTCGGCGTAGGATACGATGTTGAGGCCGTGTTGTCGGACGATGGCTGCGAGGGGGCCATGTAAATGTTGAAGAGGGTGGGGCTCAGTGATGAACCCTGTGGGACTCCACAGGTGATTTTCGTGGGGTCGGAGAGGAAGGGTGGGAGTCTGATCCTTTGGCTTCTTCCGGTGAGGAATGATCGGATCCAGTCCAGGGCTGTTCCTTGTATGCCTGCGTCGTGTAGTCTGATGACTAGTGTGCGATGGGAGACGGTGTCGAAGGCCGCTGATAGGTCGAGTAGGATGAGGGCTGTGGAGTGGTCTTGGTCCAGGAGGGTGCGGATGTCATCTGTGGCGGCGAGTAGGGCGGTCTCTGTGCTGTGGTTGCTTCGGAATCCGGATTGGGACGGGTCGAGGACGGCGTTCTCTTCAATGAATCGTGTCAGTTTCCTGTTGACTGTTTTCTCTGCAACCTTGGCTGTGAAGGGGAGGAGCGAGATGGGCCAATAGTTCTTGAGGTCGGTGGGGTCAGCTGTGGGCTTCTTGAGCAGGGGTCTGACTTCTGCGCGCTTCCAGTCGTCTGGGAAGGTGCCTGTTTTGAAGGTGGTGTTGATGGTGCGTTGTAGTTCGGGTGCGATGGCGGCCACGGCTCTGTGGTAGATGTGAGGGGGCAGGGGTCGGTGGGGGCCCCCGAGTGGATGCTTTTCATGGCCGAGGTGGTGTCTTCGGCCGTGATCGGTGTCCAGTTGGAGATGGTGGGCTGGCTGGTGTTTCTGGGGGGCGGGGGGACGTCTGTGGCGCCTGGTGGATGGTCGATGAAGTTGTCGTAGAGGTTTTTGATCTTGAGGTGGAAATAGGTTCCAAGCTTGTCGCAGAGGTCTTGGGATGGGGTGATGTCTGTGGCTTCGCTGCGTGGGTTGGTGAATTCTTGAATGACACTGAAAAGTTCCTTGGAGTTGGTCAGGATTTTGTTGTGGATGAAGTTCCTTTTGGTGGCTCTGATCTGGTTGTAGTAGTCCGTCATGGCGTCCTTGTAGGTGGTGTGGTTTTTGGTTGTCTTGGTGTTTCTCCAGTTCTTCTCCAGGCGTCTGCAGATGCGTCTGGCTTCTTGGAGAGCGGTTGTGAACCAGGCGGCTTTCCTGGGGTGTTGTCTGTCGGGGTTGCGTAGCGGGGCGAGCTCATCTGCGCAGTTGGAGATCCAGGTGTGGAGTTCTCTGGCTGCGTCGTTTGCGCTGTTTGCATCGGGTGCCCAGGTGTGGTTGTCTCGGTTGAGGGTGGAGTTAAGTTGCTCGTCGGTAACCTTGCTCCAGTTCCTTCGTGGTGGGCATGGGGCTGGTTTGGGTGCCTTGGGTTTGTTGATGGCGAAGTGTACGCAGTGGTGGTCGGTCCATGGCGGCTGCGTTGTGTGGCTGAAATGGACGCTGTTTCCTGCCGCGAAGATGGGGTCGAGGGTGTGTCCTGCTCTGTGGGTCGGTGTGTTGACGAGTTGTTTAAGTCCGATGCTGGCGAGGTTGTCACGAAGGATAGTGGAGTTGGGGTCGCTGGGGTTGTCGAGGTGGAAGTTCAGGTCTCCAATGAGTATGTAGTTTGTTGAGGCGATCGCGTGGGGTGCGATGAAGTCGGTGATGGCGGCGAAGGGTGTTCGGGGGCCGGGGGTCTGTAGACGAGGGTTCCTCGGAGTGTGGCTTTGGGGGTGGTCTGAATCTTGAAGTGCAGGTGTTCGGCGGAGGGGAAGGTTTCGCTGGAGGTGGTGAGGCGGAGGGTGCTCTTGTGGGCGATGGCGAGGCCCCCTCCTGGGTGGTTGGGGCTGTCTTTCCTCTGGATCTTGTATCCGTCTGGGATGGCGGTGCTGATGTCGGGGGCGGAGGATTTGTTGGTCCGGGTCTCTGTGAAGAAGGCGATGTCGGGCGAAAGAGAGTCGAGTAGGTTCCAGATTTGCTAGCGGTTGTCGAAGAGTCTAAGAAGATTCTCGACGCCAGAGGTTCCACAGCTGTGATCCTCTTAGACCTCAGCGCAGCCTTCGACACGGTCAACCACCAAATCTTGGTCCATCGTCTTAGAAGTTTGGGGGTTACCGGAGTAGCCTTAACATGGCTACAGTCTTTCCTGGCAGAGAGATCTTTCCAGGTGTTCGAGGGCGAGGTCAGTTCAAAATCAATGCCCCTCCACTGTGGAGTCCCCCAGGGTTCGTCCCTGAGTCCCACTCTTTTTAATGTATACTTGGCTCCGCTTGCGGAGATTGTCCTCCCTTTTGGGGCTCACATAGTGACTTACGCTGATGATACCCAACTGGTTGTAGCACTGAACCACTCCGACAATGCTCCTGTTGGCCTCTGTCCCTGTTTAGAAGAAGTAGCCAAGTGGATGAACCACTCGTATTTAAAATTGAATGGTGACAAGACCGAGCTGATGCTTCTTGGGAATCCCTCTCTCTTCAAAGCGGATGTAATGTGGCCAGCCTGTATGGGACCCGCCCCTGCTCCCAAGACCCAGATGAAGAGTTTGGGTATTTGGCTGGATCAAGACCTCAGCTTTATGGTCCAGGCACGGAAGGCTGCGACCTCTTGCTACGGCATCCTGAGGATGCTCCGCAAAGTGCTACCACTTCTCCCTTTCCAGGCAAGAAAGCTCATGGTACAGGCACTTATTCTCTCCCGTTTGGATTACGGGAATGCCCTCTACCTAGGAGCTCCGTGTTCGACCCTGGCAAAACTCCAAACTGTGCAAAACTGTGCAGCAAGGATGCTTGTGGGGACTTCGAACCGGCAATCTGCAAAACCCACCTTGAAGGCTCTTCACTGGCTTCCGGTTCGGGAGAGAGTCAACTTTAAAGCTATGTGCATCGTCCACAAGATGCTAGCAGGGAATGGTCCGGCGATTAATCATTCCATGGTCCAGCCCTACCTGGCAAATCATCGGCTGCGCTCAGACGACCTGAATTTGGCCGTCGTTCCCAGGATTAAGAAAGTCAGAAGTGGCGGACATCTATTCTCCTATAATGCCTCGAGATTGTGGAACTCCCTCCCCCTCCGCCTACGGAAGGAACCCAACCATCTTGCCTTTCGGAAACAGCTAAAAACCTGGCTCTTCCCCTAAGTGGTGCTGTGATCCTTCCCGGTTATCGTCCTCAGCGCTGGGATGCCCCTGGGTAGCCATGCGCTTAATAAATGCTGCTTCATTCATTCATGATAGCCATTGCTCGGCCTCAAACGTCACCTGCAAACCTGCAATATTCCACATCAAGAGAGCAGCTCCAATGGCTGAATCTGGGTGGCTCAGTCTGAAGTTTCTATCATTTATAATCCCAGGAGACGGGCGATTGTGAGGTCAAAATAAAGGAGAGGGTTGTGATGGTGCCAGCTCTCTGGGTATTAGGACCACCATTCAGAGCCTTGGGAAGCCAGGCCCTGGTGTCGTCCTCTCCTTGAAGTATTGTTCCAGAGTCAGTCCTGCTTGGCAAATGTGTCACAACTGTTCTACCTTCCTATCTTCTTGAACAGTTGAGAGCTTCACGTCAAATCTAATGTGCTTGTCCAGCTTGTAGCCGCCCGTCGGATGTGGAGTGCTGTTCTCAGATTTCTGGTTTGCAATGAAAGCAGGTCCTATCTTTATGGCCCAACGGCCTGGGCTGATTTCTCTGTTCATTTGAGGTGGAAATCATATTGATGCCCATAATATGCAGATGATCAATATTACTCAGGATGAGCTTTGGTGCCGTAGAATTCCACCTCACTCCTGATCTCGCAGGGCTGCTCCTGAATATTATAAGATCTCTGGTTGACATACTTTATATCTCTTGAGGTTCTCAGCTGAGAAATCACGTCGTCAAGATCCTGTTCAGAGGCACGGAGCGGGATACCGCAGGGACTATATCTATGGAAATATAGGATGCTGTATCCAACGGCGCAGAAGCACAGACTACGGCCATATCTTGGGGGGAGACTGTTCTCGCAGGGTAACTTGACTGTGTACGCTAAATGGTCCTGCCAGGGGACTAAGTGATTTTACAACCTCGATAATAGGTATCCTCTCGGTTTGAGCACCCGGTTGCATAATTCTTCTGTAATTATTGATTATCATCTTTAGTGCTGCCTCCACCTCTCTTAGCATTGACATGACCCCTCTTCCATCTCTTGAGGCCCCTTTGAATTCCCTTCTTTTTTTGGCTGCCGGTTTGGTCTTCAATTCAGTACTTTTACTGACTGGTCCAGGGTCAGTGTTCGGTAACTGTAACAGGTTTATCTCTCTGTAGAAATACTGGATACACACTTTGAGGGTCTACGCAACTCCCAGAAGGTTCATTGAGTAGGTCCCTCAAACTGTACACTTGGTCATTCTCCATTTTGTCAGGTACTTGGTAGTTCGCTTCCCTTTCTTTTTTAGGTTTCGGCTCTAGATGTTGCCCATGCACTGTCTTGAAATAAGACAATCTGTATCTATTTTGTGGGCTTACAGCCCGCCCATAGGCTTCCCATTTGCAGGCACCAACGTCACTCTTCAATTCTTCTTCTCCATTGGTCCACGGCATGCAGGCGTCATCCCTATTCCTGTGTTGAGCCCTCCCTGCGGGCACCGGCCAATTACACATCTCCAGACACAGCGGCCATTTTAATGAATGATTTTGGTACTTCTCTTTTAATTGTGTAACAGTGCTTTTCACAAGCATTATTGTTTATGTTTGCTCCGTTACTATCTCTTTCTCCCCTGTGGCCTGCTCTGTTCAAACCCTGTCACCCACGGCGAACACCTGCGATGGCTCCGCTGAGAACGGGTGAGGTCTGGAGCCAAGGGCTGGAACGGTGGATGTGAAGACATTTCACCCACCGGAACAGATGCCGTCCAGTTGTGCCTTGTTTGCAGCGCTTGGAAAGGCCTTCCAAAGCGCTATATGAAAAAATAAAAATGTTAGGGAGTGCCGGTTGGAACGTATCTTCTAGGTCCACGTCCCTCAAATGTACCAGTACGGCAGGTCTCTTCTCGTGGCACGCAGCACTGGACAATGATACCTTGTTATGAGTGGTTCTGCTGGTGGTTGCCGGGTGGCGGAGGCTGATAGGTCCCTCTGTTTCACAGCGGCCTAGAGCCAGCATATTGAAGAGTGGCCTGGTCTAGTTTTCGATGTGGGATTAAGTTTAACTGCGTTCTCCAGTTTCATTAGGGGATCCAATCCTATCTGAAGCACTTAGCCGGGCTCTGCCTCGTCCTGTCTCCCCTGTTTCCCTGGACCTGTGATGTCTCCTTGTTTCACTGATGCATGGCTCTTGCTCACCCTTTTCCTCTGTTGCAATCCGAGTTACACAAAATGTAACCCTGAGGCCCTTTACACAGGAAGCACGTCACGAGCTAGGGTAGTTTATGACGGATACCGAAGGTCGTAACCTATAGTACAGCCAATTACCGATCACCGTCCCCCTGTCCTGTGGTACCAGGGATTAAACCCCTACTTTACCAGTTCGCAGGGCTGCCAGACCCCCTTACAGTACTGGAAAATACTGAGCCACGTACCCTGCAGTACTGTTAGGCACCGGGTACACTTTCCTCTAATTTCATTTAGTTTTTTGTATGCGCTGATTACAAGTATAAAAGTCAAATAAAAGCACTGCATCCCTTAAAACTTGTTTTTATGTGTGACTTTTACTCAGTAAAACGGTTCAATAAAAGTCTGCAATAAAAAATGTGTCTCTATTAACAGCCGGTGCCGAATAAATCATTCTCGGAGGTAGAATCAGGTTGGGATAAAACAATTGTCTCTCTCTTTTTTTTTTTATAGCAGCCAGAAATATCTGAACTATGTTACCACGAAACAATGATTTGTGGAAGGAGTTATGAGGGCTGTGCGGCTTGAACCGTGTGTCTGCTGACTCCAGAGAGGCGCGTGCTCTGCAATTCACTGTGAAGGAGACAGCCATGGAAGAGTCATGCGTGTGGTGCTACATTCCTATGTGGAGGGGATCCTTCCAAAACACCATGGGATTGGATGGGGATTGAACCTCAATTATTCCGTCACACAGGAGACCTCCAAGGAGAGGCCAACGATCGAATGGGCATTTCTACTTTGCTCTTTTTCTCCTTTGATTCCTACTGCAGAGGAGATGAAGCTCGGACTTGCATCTCCCCTGCGTTTTTACCAACGCGTCATTCTGTCCCATTATTCATGTCTGCGCAATCGTACATGTGTGTATGTGTGTGCCCCCGTGTACATGGGTGGTTGGATGAATATTGATCTGTTTCAGAGATGTCTACTGATCTGTCTTCATGGGCGCTTGTATTCATGAATGCATCCATCTTTTGTCCTGCGCACATTCGTGCCTTTGTATGTTGGACTGTGTGCATGCATGTTGTGTGTCTGCACAGTACAGTAGCCAAACCTTTTGACTTTGTGGACGGGAGTCCAGATTGCCCCCTGGGCCTTCCAGGTCTGTGGGGCATGTTCGAATTCGGTTACCACTGCTAATGGGTGGAGGGAGCACTGGGGGGAGGGGGCGGGGTGAGGGCAATCAGTAAATGGCCGTGATGACCAGTGTGCATGGGGGCGAGGGTGCTCTACTGACAGCCAGTGTGATCTGTGTCCGGCAGAAGGGGAGGTGACGGCTCTAAAGCAGCTCTGCTGACCTGGTTTCTCTAGCTCTACAGCAGCTCTGCTGACCTGGTTTCTCTGGCTCTACAGCAGCTCTGCTGACCTGGTTCTCTGCCTCTAGAGCAGCTCTGCTGGCCTGGTTCTTATGCTCTAGAGCAGCTCTGCTGACCTGGTTCTCTGGCTCTAAAGCAGCTCTGCTGACCTGGTTCTTAGGCTCTAGAGCAGCTCTGCTGACCTGGTTCTCTGGCTCTCTTCAGTGCCTCTGCTGACCTGGTTCTCTGGCTCTAAAGCAGCTCTGCTGACCTGGTTCTCTGGCTCTAGAGCGGCTCTGCTGACCTGGTTCTCTGGCTCTAGAGCGGCTCTGCTGACCTGGTTCTCTGGCTCTAAAGCAGCTCTGCTGACCTGGTTCTCTGGCTCTAAAGCAGCTCTGCTGACCTGGTTCTCTCCCTCTAAAGCAGCTCTGCTGACCTGGTTCTCTGGCTCTAGAGCAGCTCTGCTGACCTGGTTCTCTGGCTCTAAAGCAGCTCTGCTGACCTGGTTCTATGGCTCTAAAGCAGCTCTGCTGACCTGGTTCTCTGGCTCTAGAGCAGCTCTGCTGACCTGGTTCTCTGGCTCTAAAGCAGCTCTGCTGACCTGGTTCTCTGGCTCTAAAGCAGCTCTGCTGACCTGGTTCTCTCCCTCTAAAGCAGCTCTGCTGACCTGGTTTCTCTGGCTCTACAGCAGCTCTGCTGACCTGGTTCTCTCCCTCTAAAGCAGCTCTGCTGACCTGGTTTCTCTGCCTCAAGAGCAGCTCTGCTGACCTGGTTTCTCTGCCTCTAGAGCAGCTCTGCTGACCTGGTTCTCTGCCTCTAGAGCAGCTCTGCTGACCTGGTTCTTAGGCTCTAGAGCAGCACTACTGACCTTGTTCTCTGGCTGTACAACGCCTCTGCTGACCTGGTTCTCTGGCTCTAAAGCAGGTCTGCTGACCTGGTTCTCTGGCTCTAAAGCAGCTCTGCTGACCTGGTTCTCTCCCTCTAAAGCAGCTCTGCTGACCTGGTTCTCTGGCTCTAGAGCAGCTCTGCTGACCTGGTTCTCTGGCTCTAAAGCAGCTCTGCTGACCTGGTTCTATGGCTCTAAAGCAGCTCTGCTGACCTGGTTCTCTGGCTCTAAAGCAGCTCTGCTGACCTGGTTCTCTCCCTCTAAAGCAGCTCTGCTGACCTGGTTTCTCTGGCTCTACAGCAGCTCTGCTGACCTGGTTCTCTGGCTCTAGAGCAGCTCTGCTGACCTGGTTCTTAGGCTCTAGAGCAGCTCTGCTGACCTGGTTCTCTGGCTTTGAAGCAGCTCTGCTGACCTGGTTCTCTGGCTCTAGAGCAGCTCTGCTGACCTGGTTCTCTGCCTCTAGAGCAGCTCTGCTGACCTGGTTCTCTGCCTCTAGAGCAGCTCTGCTGACCTGGTTCTCTGCCTCTAGAGCAGCTCTGCTGACCTGGTTCTTAGGCTCTAGAGCAGCACTACTGACCTTGTTCTCTGGCTGTACAACGCCTCTGCTGACCTGGTTCTCTGGCTCTAAAGCAGGTCTGCTGACCTGGTTCTCTGGCTCTAAAGCAGCTCTGCTGACCTGGTTCTCTCCCTCTAAAGCAGCTCTGCTGACCTGGTTCTCTGGCTCTAGAGCAGCTCTGCTGACCTGGTTCTCTGGCTCTAAAGCAGCTCTGCTGACCTGGTTCTATGGCTCTAAAGCAGCTCTGCTGACCTGGTTCTCTGGCTCTAGAGCAGCTCTGCTGACCTGGTTCTCTGGCTCTAAAGCAGCTCTGCTGACCTGGTTCTCTGGCTCTAAAGCAGCTCTGCTGACCTGGTTCTCTCCCTCTAAAGCAGCTCTGCTGACCTGGTTTCTCTGGCTCTACAGCAGCTCTGCTGACCTGGTTCTCTGGCTCTAGAGCAGCTCTGCTGACCTGGTTCTTAGGCTCTAGAGCAGCTCTGCTGACCTGGTTCTCTGGCTTTGAAGCAGCTCTGCTGACCTGGTTCTCTGGCTCTAGAGCAGCTCTGCTGACCTGGTTCGCTGGCTCTACAACGGCTCTGCTGACCTGGTTCTCTGGCTCTAAAGCAGCTCTACTGACCTGGTTCTATGGCTCTAAAGCAGCTCTGCTGACCTGGTTCTCTGGCTCTAAACCAGCTCTGCTGACCTGGTTTCTCTGGCTCTACAGCGGCTCTGCTGACCTGGTTTCTCTGGCTCTACAGCAGCTCTGCTGACCTGGTTCTCTGCCTCTAGAGCAGCTCTGCTGGCCTGGTTCTTAGGCTCTAGAGCAGCTCTGCTGACCTGGTTCTCTGGCTCTACTGACAGCCAGTGTGATCTGTGTCCGGCAGAAGGGGAGGTGACGGCTCTAAAGCAGCTCTGCTGACCTGGTTTCTCTAGCTCTACAGCAGCTCTGCTGACCTGGTTTCTCTGGCTCTACAGCAGCTCTGCTGACCTGCTTCTCTGCCTCTAGAGCAGCTCTGCTGGCCTGGTTCTTATGCTCTAGAGCAGCTCTGCTGACCTGGTTCTCTGGCTCTAAAGCAGCTCTGCTGACCTGGTTCTTAGGCTCTAGAGCAGCTCTGCTGACCTGGTTCTCTGGCTCTCTTCAGTGCCTCTGCTGACCTGGTTCTCTGGCTCTAAAGCAGCTCTGCTGACCTGGTTCTCTCCCTCTAAAGCAGCTCTGCTGACCTGGTTTCTCTGCCTCTAGAGCAGCTCTGCTGACCTGGTTCTCTGCCTCTAGAGCAGCTCTGCTGACCTGGTTCTCTGCCTCTAGAGCAGCTCTGCTGACCTGGTTCTCTGCCTCTAGAGCAGCTCTGCTGACCTGGTTCTTAGGCTCTAGAGCAGCTCTGCTGACCTGGTTCTCTGGCTCTACAACGCCTCTGTTGACCTGGTTCTCTGGCTCTAAAGCAGCTCTGCTGACCTGGTTTCTCTGCCTCTAGAGCAGCTCTGCTGACCTGGTTCTCTGCCTCTAAAGCAGCTCTGCTGACCTAGTTCTTAGGCTCTAGAGCAGCTCTGCTGACCTGGTTCTCTGGCTCTAAAGCAGCTCTGCTGACCTGGTTCTCTGGCTCTAAAGCAGCTCTGCTGACCTGGTTCTCTCCCTCTAAAGCAGCTCTGCTGACCTGGTTTCTCTGGCTCTACAGCAGCTCTGCTGACCTGGTTCTCTGGCTCTAGAGCAGCTCTGCTGACCTGGTTCTTAGGCTCTAGAGCAGCTCTGCTAACCTGGTTCTCTGGCTTTGAAGCAGCAATGCTGACCTGGTTCTCTGGCTCTAGAGCAGCTCTGCTGACCTGGTTCTCTGGCTCTACAACGGCTCTGCTGACCTGGTTCTCTGGCTCTAAAGCAGCTCTACTGACCTGGTTCTATGGCTCGAAAGCAGCTCTGCTGACCTGGTTCTCTGGCTCTAAACCAGCTCTGCTGACCTGGTTCTCTCGCTCTAAAGCAGCTCTGCTGACCTGGTTCTCTCCCTCTAAAGCAGCTCTGCTGACCTGGTTTCTCTGCCTCTAGAGCAGCTCTGCTGACCTGGTTCTCTGCCTCTAGAGCAGCTCTGCTGACCTGGTTCTCTGGCTCTACAACGGCTCTGCTGACCTGGTTTCTCTGGCTCTACAGCAGCTCTGCTGACCTGGTTCTCTGCCTCTAGAGCAGCTCTGCTGGCCTGGTTCTTAGGCTCTAGAGCAGCTCTGCTGACCTGGTTCTCTGGCTCTAAAGCAGCTCTGCTGACCTGGTTCTTAGGCTCTAGAGCAGCTCTGCTGACCTCGTTCTCTGGCTCTACAACATCTCTGCTGACCTGGTTCTCTGGCTCTAAAGCAGCTCTGCTGACCTGGTTCTCTGGCTCTAAAGCAGCTCTACTGACCTGGTTCTCTGGCTCTAGAGCAGCTCTGCTGACCTGGTTCTCTGGCTCTAGAGCAGCTCTGCTGACCTGGTTCTCTGGCTCTAAAGCAGCTCTGCTGACCTGGTTCTCTCGCTCTAAAGCAGCTCTGCTGACCTGGTTCTCTCCCTCTAAAGCAGCTCTGCTGACCTGGTTTCTCTGCCTCTAGAGCAGCTCTGCTGACCTGGTTCTCTGCCTCTAGAGCAGCTCTGCTGACCTGGTTCTTAGGCTCTAGAGCAGCTCTGCTGACCTGGTTCTCTGGCTCTACAACGCCTCTGCTGACCTGGTTCTCTGGCTCTAAAGCAGCTCTGCTGACCTGGTTCTCTGGCTCTAAAGCAGCTCTGCTGACCTGGTTTCTCTGCCTCTAGAGCAGCTCCGCTGACCTGGTTCTCTGCTTCTAGAGCAGCTCTGCTGACCTGGTTCTTCGGCTCTAGAGCAGCTCTGCTGACCTGGTTCTCTGGCTCTAAAGCAGCTCTGCTGACCTGGTTCTCTGGCTCTAAAGCAGCTCTGCTGACCTGGTTCTCTCCCTCTAAAGCAGCTCTGCTGACCTGGTTCTCTGGCTCTACAGCAGCTCTGCTGACCTGGTTCTCTGGCTCTAGAGCAGCTCTGCTGACCTGGTTCTCTGGCTCTAAAGCAGCTCTGCTGACCTGGTTCTATGGCTCTAAAGCAGCTCTGCTGACCTGGTTCTCTGGCTCTAGAGCAGCTCTGCTGACCTGGTTCTCTGGCTCTAGAGCAGCTCTGCTGACCTGGTTCTCTGGCTCTAGAGCAGCTCTGCTGACCTGGTTCTCTGGCTCTAAAGCAGCTCTGCTGACCTGGTTCTCTCCCTCTAAAGCAGCTCTGCTGACCTGGTTTCTCTGGCTCTACAGCAGCTCTGCTGACCTGTTTCTCTGGCTCTAGAGCAGCTCTGCTGACCTGGTTCTTAGGCACTGGAGCAGCTCTGCTAACCTGGTTCTCTGGCTTTGAAGCAGCTCTGCTGACCTGGTTCTCTGGCTCTAGAGCAGCTCTGCTGACCTAGTTCTCTGGCTCTGCTGACCTGGTTCTCTGGCTCTAAAGCAGCTCTACTGACCTGGTTCTATGGCTCTAAAGCAGCTCTGCTGACCTGGTTCTCTGGCTCTAGAGCAGCTCTGCTGACCTGGTTCTCTGAAGCAGCTCTGCTGACCTGGTTCTCTGGCTCTAAAGCAGCTCTGCTGACCTGGTTTCTCTGGCTCTACAGCAGCTCTGCTGACCTGGTTTCTCTGGCTCTACAGCAGCTCAGCTGACCTTGTTCTCTGCCTCTAGAGCAGCTCTGCTGGCCTGGTTCTTAGGCTCTAGAGCAGCTCTGCTGACCTGGTTCTCTGGCTCTAGAGCAGCTCTGCTGACCTGGTTCTTCGGCTCTAGAGCAGCTCTGCTGACCTGGTTCTCTGGCTCTAAAGCAGCTCTGCTGACCTGGTTCTCTGGCTCTAAAGCAGCTCTGCTGACCTGGTTCTCTCCCTCTAAAGCAGCTCTGCTGACCTGGTTCTCTGGCTCTACAGCAGCTCTGCTGACCTGGTTCTCTGGCTCTAGAGCAGCTCTGCTGACCTGGTTCTCTGGCTCTAGAGCAGCTCTGCTGACCTGGTTCTCTGGCTCTAGAGCAGCTCTGCTGACCTGGTTCTCTGGCTCTAGAGCAGCTCTGCTGACCTGGTTCTCTGGCTCTAAAGCAGCTCTGCTGACCTGGATCTATGGCTCTAAAGCAGCTCTCCTGACCTGGTTCTCTGGCTCTAGAGCAGCTCTGCTGACCTGGTTCTCTGGCTCTAGAGCAGCTCTGCTGACCTGGTTCTCTGGCTCTAAAGCAGCTCTGCTGACCTGGTTCTCTCCCTCTAAAGCAGCTCTGCTGACCTGGTTTCTCTGGCTCTACAGCAGCTCTGCTGACCTGTTTCTCTGGCTCTAGAGCAGCTCTGCTGACCTGGTTCTTAGGCACTAGAGCAGCTCTGCTGACCTGGTTCTCTGGCTTTGAAGCAGCTCTGCTGACCTGGTTCTCTGGCTCTAGAGGAGCTCTGCTGACCTGGTTCTCTGGCTCTACAACGGCTCTGCTGACCTGGTTCTCTGGCTCTAAAGCAGCTCTACTGACCTGGTTCTATGTCTCTAAAGCAGCTCTGCTGACCTGGTTCTCTGGCTCTAGAGCAGCTCTGCTGACCCGGTTCTCTGGCTCTAAAGCAGCTCTACTGACCTGGTTCTATGTCTCTAAAGCAGCTCTGCTGACCTGGTTTCTCTGGCTCTACAGCAGCTCTGCTGACCTGGTTTCTCTGGCTCTACAGCAGCTCAGCTGACCTTGTTCTCTGCCTCTAGAGCAGCTCTGCTGGCCTGGTTCTTAGGCTCTAGAGCAGCTCTGCTGACCTGGTTCTCTGGCTCTAGAGCAGCTCTGCTGACCTGGTTCTTCGGCTCTAGAGCAGCTCTGCTGACCTGGTTCTCTGGCTCTAAAGCAGCTCTGCTGACCTGGTTCTCTGGCTCTAAAGCAGCTCTGCTGACCTGGTTCTCTGGCTCTAAAGCAGCTCTGCTGACCTGGTTCTCTGGCTCTACAGCAGCTCTGCTGACCTGGTTCTCTGGCTCTAGAGCAGCTCTGCTGACCTGGTTCTCTGGCTCTAGAGCAGCTCTGCTGACCTGGTTCTCTGGCTCTAGAGCAGATCTGCTGACCTGGTTCTCTGGCTCTAGAGCAGCTCTGCTGACCTGGTTCTCTGGCTCTAAAGCAGCTCTGCTGACCTGGATCTATGGCTCTAAAGCAGCTCTGCTGACCTGGTTCTCTGGCTCTAGAGCAGCTCTGCTGACCTGGTTCTCTGGCTCTAGAGCAGCTCTGCTGACCTGGTTCTCTGGCTCTAAAGCAGCTCTGCTGACCTGGTTCTCTCCCTCTAAAGCAGCTCTGCTGACCTGGTTTCTCTGGCTCTACAGCAGCTCTGCTGACCTGTTTCTCTGGCTCTAGAGCAGCTCTGCTGACCTGGTTCTTAGGCACTAGAGCAGCTCTGCTGACCTGGTTCTCTGGCTTTGAAGCAGCTCTGCTGACCTGGTTCTCTGGCTCTAGAGGAGCTCTGCTGACCTGGTTCTCTGGCTCTACAACGGCTCTGCTGACCTGGTTCTCTGGCTCTAAAGCAGCTCTACTGACCTGGTTCTATGGCTCTAAAGCAGCTCTGCTCTGCTGACCTGGTTCTCTGGGTCTAGAGCAGCTCTGCTGACCTGGTTCTCTGGCTCTAAAACAGCTCTGCTGACCTGGTTCTCTCCCTCTAAAGCAGCTCTGCTGACCTGGTTTCTCTGCCTCTAGAGCAGCTCTGCTGACCTGGTTCTCTGCCTCTAGAGCAGCTCTGCTGACCTGGTTCTTAGGCTCTAGAGCAGCTCTGCTGACCTGGTTCTCTGGCTCTACCACGCCTCTGCTGACCTGGTTCTCTGGCTCTAAAGCAGCTCTGCTGACCTGGTTCTCTGGCTCTAGAGCAGCTCTGCTGACCTGGTTCTCTGGCTCTAAAGCAGCTCTGCTGACCTGGTTCTCTGGCTCTAAAGCAGCTCTGCTGACCTGGTTCTCTGGCTCTAAAGCAGCTCTGCTGACCTGGTTCTCTCCCTCTAAAGCAGCTCTGTTGACCTGGTTTCTCTGCCTCTAGAGCAGCTCTGCTGACCTGGTTCTCTGCCTCTAGAGCAGCTCTGCTGACCTGGTTCTTAGGCTCCAAGAGCAGCTCTGCTGACCTGGTTCTCTGGCTCTAAAGCAGCTCTGCTGACCTGGTTCTCTCCCTCTAAAGCAGCTCTGCTGACCTGGTTCTCTGCCTCTAGAGCAGTTCTGCTGACCTGGTTCTCTGACTCTAGAGCAGCTCTGCTGACCTGGTTCTCTGACTCTAGAGCAGCTCTGCTGACCTGGTTCTCTGGCTCTAAAGCAGCTCTGCTGACCTGGTTCTATGGCTCTAAAGCAGCTCTGCTGACCTGGTTCTCTGGCTCTAGAGCAGCTCTGCTGACCTGGTTCTCTGGCTCTAAAGTAGCTCTGCTGACCTGGTTCTCTCCCTCTAAAGCAGCTCTGCTGACCTGGTTTCTCTGGCTCTACAGCAGCTCTGCTGACCTGGTTCTCTGGCTCTAAAGCAGCGCTGCTGACCTGGTTCTCTCCCTCTAAAGCAGCTCTGCTGACCTTGTTTCTCTGGCTCTACAGCAGCTCTGCTGACCTGGTTCTTAGGCTCCAGAGCAGCTCTGCTGACCTGGTTCTCTGGCTCTAAAGCAGCTCTGCTGACCTGGTTCTCTGGCTCTAAAGCAGCTCTGCTGACCTGGTTCTCTCCCTCTAAAGCAGCTCTGCTGACCTTGTTTCTCTGGCTCTACAGCAGCTCTGCTGACCTGGTACTCTGGCTCTAGAGCAGCTCTGCTGACCTGGTTCTTAAGCTCTAGAGCAGCTCTGCTGACCTGGTTCTCTGGCTCTACAATGGCTCTGCTGACCTGGTTCTCTGGCTCTAAAGCAGCTCTGCTGACCTGGTTCTATGGCTCTAAAGCAGCTCTGCTGACCTGGTTCTCTGGCTCTAGAGCAGCTCTGCTGACCTGGTTCTCTGGCTCTAGAGCAGCTCTGCTGACCTGGTTCTCTGGCTCTAAAGCAGCTCTGCTGACCTGGTTCTCTCCCTCTAACGCAGCTCTGCTGACCTGGTTTCTCTGACTCTACAGTAGCTCTGAGGACCTGGTTCTCTGCCTCTAAAGCAGCTCTGCTGACCTGGTTTCTCTGGCTCTACAGCAGCTCTGCTGACCTGGTTCTCTGGCTCTAGAGCAGCTCTGCTGACCTGGTTCTTAGGCTCTAGAGCAGCTCTGCTGACCTGGTTCTATGGCTCTAAAGCAGCTCTGCTCTGGCAGGACAGAGTACGGGGCAGAGTGATAGGCAGGGCGAAGCAAGAATATGAGTATAGGTGGGAAGATAGAGTGCAACTGAAGAACATGAGGATTAGTGTTAGGACAGAGTGCGGGGCAGAGGAACAGGCACCTAAAGTTAAAAACATGAGGATAAGTGGCAGGACAGTGTGGGGCAGAGGAACAGGCACGGCGAGTTAAAAACCTGTGGATAAGTGGCAGGATAGAGTGCGGGGCAGATAAAAAGCACGGCGAGGCAAGAACAATACTGTTGTGTGTTGAGGCAACAAAAGCGAAAAAAAGCAAAGTAAATACCATGCGGCACAAAGTTCTTGATATGCTGAAGCGCTGAAATTTATGTCTCTGCCTTGTATAGTTGCATTGCGCAGTGAAACTGAAACCTAAATCAAGGTGGGAGCGTGTGAAAGCTTACATCGCTCGAGAGGAGTCGCCGTGCACGTGCACATCGCCTGTCCGGGCGCGTGCACTGTCCTGTCTCCCTTCGGCATAGAAACCGACGACAATAGGTCTCGCCAAGGCGAGCAGCGCATGCACTGCATCGCAAGGCGAGACCTAAAAAGGGGAGGATGTAGCCTTACGGCTAGAGCGGTCGACCTCGAAGCTGAGAAACCGGGTTCGAGTCTCAACATCATGTGATTCTGGGCAAATCACTTAATCGCCCCGTGCCTTACAAAAAAATGAATGTGTCCTCGTGTAACGAAACTGGTGCTCACGTAAAGCGCTCTGATACTCGATGTCTCGGGTCTAGTTTGCGCTATATAAAACTCTAAAAAAAAAAAAAAAAACCCTTGGGCAGTATTCAATGGAAGGTGCATGGGAGCTTTCCTTGGGTGGTTGCGCTGCATGCGCACACATTGTGCAAATTCCTCACACCTTTTTTCCCATATGCCTGCTTTCTGCAATTGCACAGGTTGAGGGATTCCCTCATCTGCATGGTGCCACGGGAAAGCGCAGGAACGTGCTCTCTTTTTTAGGCCTGGCTGCAGACCGCTTTATGTGTATCTAGAGTTCTTGTCAGCACAACATACAATGTACAGAGAGGTTTTGGGTCAGCCCCTTTCAGTTACTGGCTTGTATGGGTGAGCCCTCTGCAGTAATGGTTGACGGGCAAAGACGTTTTAGGATCAGTCTTCAGCATTTCACAGACGTTTATAGTTTCCTTCTTAATAAGTGATTTTCAAACAAAGTAGTCCCTTTTTAGGTCTCGGCTGTAGACAGCGCATGCGCTGTCCCAAAGAGACATGCTGGATCTACTTTCTAGGCTTCATCCCGCCCATAGGCTTCCCATTTGCTAGCTCCATCGTCACTGTCCTATTCTGTCTCCACATCCTCTCTCCCGGCCTCTTCTCTGATTCTGCGTCTCTCACATCCACCTCTCACCTCCTCTGTCCCGGCCTCTTCTCTGATTCTGCCTCTCACGTCCACCTCTCACCTCCCTGCTGTATGCTTCACCTAGCAACTCTCTCCCAGCCTCTTCTCTGATTCTGCGTCTCTCTCATCCACCTGTCACCGCCTTTCTCCTGGCCTCTTTTCTGACTCTGCCTGTATCACCCACGTCCACCGCTCGCCTCCCTGCTGTACGCTACATCTAGCTTCTCTCTCCCTGCCTCTTCTCTGATTCTGTCTCTCATGTCCAACTCTCACCTCCTCTCTCCCGGCCTCTTCTCTGACTCTGCCTCCATCACTCACGTCCATCTCTCGCCTCCCTGCTGTACGCTACATCTAGCTTCTCTCTCCTGGCCTCTTCTCTGATTCTGTCTCTCATGTCCACCTCTCACCTCCTCTCTCCCGGCCTCTTCTCTGATTCTGCCTCTCACATCCACCTCTCGCCTCCCTGCTGTGCGCTACATCTAGCTTCTCTCTCCCGGCCTCTAATGTCCACCTCTCACCTCCTCTCTCCTGGCCTCTTCTCTGATTCTGCCTCTCACATCCACCTCTCGCCTCCCTGCTGTGCGCTACATCTAGCTTCTCTCTCCCGGCCTCTTCTCTGATTCTGCCTCTCATGTCCACCCCTCACCTACTCTCTTCCGGCCTCTTCTCTGATTCTGCCTCTCTCACGTCCACCTCTTACCTCCTCTCTCCCGGTGTCTTCTCTGATTCTGCCTCTCACATCCACCTCTCGCCTCCCTGCTGTGCGCTACATCTAGCTTCTCTCTCCCGGCCTCTTCTCTGATTCTGTCTCTCACATCCACCTCTCACCTCCTTTCTCCTGGCCTCTTCTCTGATTCTGCCTCTCATTTCCACCTCTCACCGCCTTTCTCCCGGCCTCTTCTCTGACTCTGCCTCCATCACTCACGTCCATCTCTCGCCTCCCTGCTGTACGCTACATTTAGCTTCTCTCTCCCGGCCTCTTCTCTGATTCTGTCTCTCATGTCCACCCCTCACCTACTCTCTTCCGGCCTCTTCTCTGATTCTGCCTCTCTCACGTCCACCTCTCACCTCCTCTCTCCTGGCCTCTTCTCTGATTCTGCCTCTCACATCCACCTCTCGCCTCCCTGCTGTGCGCTACATCTAGCTTCTCTCTCCCGGCCTCTTCTCTGATTCTGTCTCTCACATCCACCTCTCACCTCCTTTCTCCTGGCCTCTTCTCTGATTCTGCCTCTCATTTCCACCTCTCACCGCCTTTCTCCCGGCCTCTTCTCTGACTCTGCCTCCATCACTCACGTCCATCTCTCACCTCCCTGCTGTACGCTACATCTAGCTTCTCTCTCCCGGCCTCTTCTCTGATTCTGTCTCTCACATCCACCTCTCACCTCCTTTCTCCTGGCCTCTTCTCTGATTCTGCCTCTCTCACGTCCACCCCTCACCTACTCTCTTCCGGCCTCTTCTCTGATTCTGCCTCTCTCACGTCCACCCCTCACCTACTCTCTTCTGGCCTCTTCTCTGATTCTGCCTCTCTCACGCCCACCTCTCACCTCCTCTCTCCCGGTCTCTTCTCTGATTCTGCCTCTCATGTCCACCTCTCACCTCCTCTCTCCTGGCCACTTCTCTGATTCTGCCTCTCATGTCCACCTCTCACCTCCTCTCTCCTGGCCTGATCTCTTATTCTGCCTCTCACGTCCACCTCTCACCTCCTCTCTCCTGACCTCTTCTCTGATTCTGCCTCTCACGTCCACCTCTCACCTCCTCTCTCTCACCCGCTACTCTGATTCTGCCTCTCTCGCGTCCACCTCTCACCTCCTCCCTTCCGGCCTCTTCTCTGATTCTGCCTCTCACGTCCACCTCTGACCTCCTCTCTCCTGGCCTGATCTCCTATTCTGCCTCTCACGTCCACCTCTCACCTCCTCTCTCCTGACCTCTTCTCTGATTCTGCCTCTCTTACGTCCACCTCTTACCTCCTCTCTCCCGCTGTCTTCTCTGATTCTGCCTCTCACGTCCACCTCTCACCTCCCTGCTGTGCGCTACATCTAGCTTCTCTCTCCTCGCCTCTTCTCTGATTCTGCCTCTCTCACGTCCACCTCTCACCTCCTCTCTCCCTGCCTCTTCTCTTATTCTACCTCTCTTACGTCCACCTCTTACCTCCTCTCTCCCGGTGTCTTCTCTGATTCTGCCTCTCACGTCCACCTCTCACCTCCCCTGCTGTGCGCTACATCTAGCTTCTCTCTCCTCGCCTCGCCTCTTCTCTGATTCTGCCTCTCTCACGTCCACCTCTCACCTCCTCTCTCCCTGCCTCTTCTCTGATTCTGCCTCTCTTACATCCACCTCTTACCTCCTCTCTCCCGGTGTCTTCTCTGATTCTGCCTCTCACGTCCACCTCTCACCTCCCTGCTGTGCGCTACATCTAGCTTCTCTCTCCTCGCCTCTTCTCTGATTCTGCCTCTCTCACGTCCACCTCTCACCTCCTCTCTCCCTGCCTCTTCTCTGATTCTGCCTCTCTTACGTCCACCTCTTACCTCCTCTCTCCCGGCCTCTTCTCTGATTCTGCCTCTCTCACGTCCACCTCTCACCTCCTCTCTCCCGGTCTCTTCTCTGATTCTGCCTCTCTTATGTCCACCTCTTACCTCCTCTCTCCCGGCCTCTTCTCTGATTCTGCCTCTCTCACGTCCACCTCTCACCTCCTCTCTTCCGGTCTCTTCTCTGATTCTGCCCCTCACGTCCACCTCTCACCTCCTCTCTCTCACCCTCTTCTCTGATTCTGCCTCTCTCACGTCCACCTCTCACCTCCTCTCTTCCGGCCTCTTCTCTGACTCTGCCTCTATCACTCACGTCCACCTCTCACTTCCCTGCTGTAAACTTCACCCTGCAGTTTCCCCAGCCTCTAACCTTCTCTTGCTGACTGAGCCCCTCAAACGGTCACCCCTGCACCTCTTGGCTCCCCCAGTCTTCTTATCTCCACCTCTCACACTCCCTCTCTCTCCGCCGTTTAAGATCCCTCGCTGGTACGGCCTCCTTCACATGCACCTCTCACATCCTCGCACTGCCCGTCCCTCTCACCTACCACTCAGCTTTTTAACTTCTTTTCCCATCCCACTCTCCCCCAGTCTCTTTTTAGTGTTGACTGACCCTGCCCTCTCTGCTCATAAACTGCCCTCTGCTCCTGCCATTTATGAGTACACACTGCCGTTTCTACTACCTGCCCCGTTTCTGTACACTGCCCTGTGTCCTGCCTGCTCTCCCACTGCCCCCTCTGCTCACACATTGTGTGCTGTAAATCCTGCCCATTTTATTGAAACACTGCCCGATCTGCTCCCTGCTCCTTGTGCTCAAACACTGCCCTTCTGCTCTCTGGCCCCTTCTGTTCACGCTCAGGGGCATATTTACAAGCCCCTATTGTCACCACAACGTCATTTTTCACGATGTTGTGGTGGCAATAGGGGCTTCGCCTTGTTTACAAGTCAGTGTTAAGCCACTTAACGTGGCTCAACTGCTACTTGTGAATAAGGCACCCTTTCACGCTATACTTAGTGTGAAAGGGGCTGGCAATGGGTGTTCCACCGCACCACCCATTGATTTTGACGCTGCCCCATATTTACAAGGGTGGCGTAAATATGGGGCAGCGCCAAAATTAAGACCAGGGAAATCCTGGTCTTAACAGACCGCAACAAGGAGAAATGTTTAACTTCTCGTTTTTGCTGTTTCCATGCGTGGTGCGTTGTGCAGCACACATGGAAACAGCAAAACGCCAATGATTGTTTATGTGCAGGAAGGTGTCCCTTCCTCCACATAAACAATCATTTACAAAAAAAATACGTTTTGCAACTTCTATGTGTGCTGCAATAAGCAGCACACATAGAATTTACAAAATGCCATTTAAAGATTGTTTAAACCTTCCTGCACATAAGCAATCTTCCCCTGCAGGCAGACACCCTTGCACTACAGTGTAAGGGTGTCTGCGTTGGCGCTAGGCGGCTAAATTAGTGCCAGCGCAGGGGGGAACACAGGGCTGCACCATATTCTTGTAAATATGGTGCAGCCCTGCGTTTCTAAAGTGACGGAGCGCGGCGTTAGCCTTCTTGGCTTAATGGCACGCTTCGCCACTTTCCTTGTAAATATGCCCGAAGTCTCTCCTGCCTCTTCTGCTGGCAGAATGCACACTCTGTCCAGTCTATTCCTCTACTGTCCCCATTGCTCACACATTGTGCACTGTACTTCCTGCCCAGTTTACTGACACGCTCCGCTACCTACCCCTCACCTCTTCTTGCCGATTCTGCACGTTTACAGCCACCTCTTGCCCCCCCACCACCCTCTTACCTACTTTCACTGGTTCTGCTGCTATAGTGAGGGTGCCATGTGCCCTTACTCAAGCAAATCAAAGTGGGCCCCAACCCTACTGGTGCCTAGATGCGCAGCTATGAATGGTGCAGCAGGTGCAGTGTCACCGGTACCCTGCGTGTGGGAGGCCTTCTGCCCAAGTATGGCTGTCTTCTACTACCAAACCACGGGACACTCCTTCTGCTCGCTCTGCACAACTGCTGCTCCTCTGCAAACCTACTGCCCACTCTGCACACACCCCAATTGCTCCTCTGCAAACCTGCTGCTCTGCTGCACACCCGCTGCTAGCAATGCATAAGGTATCACCTTATGGAGTACCGCAGGGCTCTATTCTCAGCCCCTTACTGTTTAACGTCTATGTTAGACCTTTGGCTGTCATCGCCGAAGATGCTGGGTTGTCTATTTTTTCCTACGCCGATGACACCCAGATAATCTTCTCTCTCTCTCTGCTGAACGAGCATCTAAGTAGTCTTCTCTTCAGACTGGACTAAGGAATATTGCAGGTTGGATGCAACCTGCTTAAACTTAATGGTGAAAAAACGGAGGTGTTAATCCTGGGGAAGAATAAAGATCTCTGGGGCCCTCAACATTGGCCTTCGGAAATGGGTGCTTTACCCCAGCCTAAGCATCAGGTGCGCAATTTAGGCTTCATCATTGATGACCAGCTATCAATGAAGCAGCAAGCGGTAAAGGTGGCCTCGACTTGCTTCACTATCCTTAAATGGCTCAAGAAAATCCTCTGGATGTTGCCCAATTCCACTCAAAGAACTGTGGTCCAGGCTCTTGTTACTTCAAGACTGGATTACGGCAACATCCTGTACTTGGGAGCCAATAAGGATGTGATACACAAGTTACAGATGGTGCAGAATGCAGCCGCTAGGTTGCTTTGCCAGATTCCCAAAATGGCCTCCATCTCAGGTTACCTCCGGGACCTTCACTGGCTCAGGGTGGAGAACCGTATCAAATTCAAAGCCCTGAGCTATATGTTTAAGATCAAATCTGGCAGCGCACCTCAGTACCTTAATGCATTGGTTCACCCCTACCTACCTCCTCGCCTGCTTCGCTCCTCCACTCAGGCTAAATTTTCGGTTCCTAGGACCAGACTGTCGCGAATGGGTGGGCGGTCCTTCTCTTATCTGGGCCCCTCTATGTGGAATTCCCTTCCTCTGTCACTTCGAAATGAAACTGCTTATGGTAACTTTCGAAAGGGTTTAAAAACTTGGTTGTTTAACCAATAGATATTATGTCCCTCTTGGTTCCTGTCAGGCGGCGCCGGGAAACCTTCGGGTAGCTGTGCGCCTTATAAGACCTAAATAAAAAAAAATGCACACCTGCTGCTCGCTCTGCACACCTGCTGCTCCTCTGCACACCCGCCGCTAGCAATGCACACCTGCTGCTTGCTCTGCACAATCGCTGCTCCTCTGCACACCCGCTGCTCACTCTGCACAACTGCTGCTCCTCTGCAAACCTGCTGATCGCTCTGCACAACTGCTGCTCCTCTGCAAACCTACTGCCCGCTCTGCACACACACCAATTGCTCCTCTGCAAACCTGCTGCTCTGCTGCACACCCGCTGCTAGCAATGCACACCTGCTGCTCGCTCTGCACACCTGCTGCTCCTCTGCACACCCGCCGCTAGCAATGCACACCTGCTGCTTGCTCTGCACAATCGCTGCTCCTCTGCACACCCGCTGCTCACTCTGCACACCCGCTGCTCACTCTGCACAACTGCTGCTACTCTGCAAACCTGCTGCTCGCTCTGCACAACTGCTGCTCCTCTGCAAACCTACTGCCCGCTCTGCACACACACACCAATTGCTCCTCTGCAAACCTGCTGCTCTGCTGCACATCCGCCGCTAGCAATGCACACCTGCTGCTCGCTCTGCACAATCGCTGCTCCTCTGCACACCCGCTGCTCACTCTAAAAACACACCCGCTGCTCGCTCTGCAAACCTGCTCCTCTGCTGCACACCCCCTGCTAGTAATGCACACCTGCTGCTTGCTCTGCACAACTGCTGCTCCTCTGCAAACATACTGCCCACTCTGCACACACACCAATTGCTCCTCTTCACACCTGCTGCTCCTCTGCACACCCGCTGCTAGAAATGCACACCTGCTGCTCGCTCTGCACACCCACTGCTCACTCTAAAAACACACCGGCTGTTCGCTCTGCAAACCTGCTGCTCTGCTACAGACCCACTGCTCTGCTGCACACCCACTGCTCACTCTTAACACACAACCGCTGCTCCTCTGCAAACCTACTGCTCGCTCTGCACACACACCGACTGCTCCTCTGCACACCTGCTGCTCCTCTGCACACCTGCTGCCCACTTTTCACACACACCCGCCGCTTGCACTGCACACTTGCTGCTGGCTCTACACACCCTCTACTTGCACAGCACACCTGCAGCCTGCTCTGCACACCCCTCCGCTGCTCGTTCTGCACACCTACTGCGTGCTGTGCACACACACCTGCTGCCTACTTTGCACACACACCGACTGCTCCTCTGCACACCTGCTGCTCACTTTGCACACCTGCTGCTCGCTCTGAACACCTGATGCCCGCCTTGAACACACACCTGCTGCTTCCTCTACACACCTGCCTCCTGCTCTGGACACCCCTCCGCTGCTCCTCTGCCGACCTGCTGCTCGCCTTTAGCACACACCTGCTGCTCACTCTGCACACCTGCTGTTCGTTGTACACACACACCTGCTGCCCACTCTGCACACACACCTGCTGCTCGCTCTGCACACACAACCACTGCTCCTCTGCACACCTGTTGCTCGCTCAACACACAACCACTGCTCCTCTGCACACCTGCTTCCCACCTGGCACACACACTAGCTGCTCCTCTGCACACCAGCTGCTCGCTCTGCACACACACTTGCTGCCTGCTCTGGACACCGCTCCGCTGCTCGCTCTGCACACCTGCTGCGTGCTGTGCACACACACCTGCTGCGCGCTGTGCATACACATCGTCTGCCCACTCTGCACACACACCAACTGCTCCTCTGCACACCCGCTGCTCACTCTGCACACACAACTGCTCCCCTGCACACCCGTTGCTCGCTCTCAACACACACCTACTGCTCCTCTGCACACCTGCTGCCCACTCTGCACACCTGCTGCTCGCTCTGCGCACACAACCACTGCTCCTCTGCACACCCGTTGCTCGCTCTCAACACACAACCACTGCACCTCTGCACACCCGCTGCCACCTTGCACACACACTAGCTGCTCCTCTGCACACCAGCTGCTTGCTCTGCACACACACCTGCTGCCTACTCTGGACACCCCTCCGCTGCTCACTCTGCACACCCGCTGCACACACACACCTGCTGCGCGCTATGCACACACATCGGCTGCCCACTCTGCACACACACCAACTGCTCCTCTGCACACCTGCTGCCCGCTCTGCATACCAACTGCTCCTCTGCACACCCACTGCTCACTCTGCACACACAACCCCTGCTCCTCTGCACACCCATTGCTCGCTCTCAACACACAACCACTGCTCCTCTGCACACCTGCTGCCCACCTTGCACACACACCTGCTGCTCCTCTGCACTCCAGCTGCTCGCTCTGCTCACACACCTGCTGCTCCTCTGCACTCCAGCTGCTCGCTCTGCACACACACCTGCTGCTCCTCTGCACTCCAGCTTCTCGCTCTGCACACACACCTGCTGCCTGCTCTGTACACCCCTCCGCTGCTCGTTCTACGCACCTGCTGCGTGCTGTGTACACACACCTGCTGCCCACTCTGCACACACACCGACTGCTCCTCTGCACACCCGCAGCTCGCTCTGCACACAACCGCTGCTCCTTTGCACACCTGCTGCCCGCACTACACACAATCCTGCTGCTCCTCTGCACACCTGCTGCTTCCTCTGCACACACACCCACTGGTCCTCTGCACACCTGCTGCCCTCTCTGTACACACACCAGCTTCACCTCTGCACCCATGCTGGTCGGTCCGAACACACACCTACTGCTCCTCTGCACACCTGCTGCTTCTCTACACACCTGCTGCTCGCTTTGCACACACACCTGCTGCCTGCCCTGGACACCCCTCCGCTGCTCGCTCTGCACACCTGCTGCACGCTGTGCACATACATCGGCTGCCCACTCTGCACACACAACAACTGCTCCTCTGCACACCTGCTGCTTGCTCCTCACACACAACCCCTGCTCCTCTGCACACCCGTTGCTCGCTCTCAACACACAACCACTGCTCCTCTGCACACCTGCTTTTGCTCCTCTGCAGTCCAGCTGCTCGCTCTGCACACACACTAGCTGCTCCTCTGCACACACACCTGCTGCCTGCTCTGCACACCCCTCCGCTGCTCGTGCTGCACACCTGCTTCGTGCTGTGCACACATACCTGCTGCCTACTCTGCACAAACATCTACTGCTCCTCTGCACATCCGCAGCTCGCTCTGCACACACAACCGCTGCTTCTTTGCACACCTGCTGCCCGCCTTGCACAAACACCAGCTGCTCCTCTCCACACCTGCTGCTCGCGCTGCACACCGGCTGCCCACCGGCTGCCCACACTGCACACAATCCTGCTGCTCCTCTGCACGCCTGCTGCTCGCTCTGCACACACATCCACTCCTCCTCTGCACACCTGGTGCCCTCTCTGTACACACACACCAGCTGCTCCTCTGCACCCCTGCTGGTCGGTCTGAACACACACCTGCTGCTCCTCTGCACACCTGCTGCCCGCCTTGCACACACACCTACTGCTCCTCTGCACACCTGCTGCTTCTCTACACACCTGCTGCTCGCTCTGCACACACACCTGCTGCTCCTCGGCACACCTGCTCCCCGCCTTGCACACACACCTGCTGCTCCTCTGTACACCTGCTGCTCGCTCTGCACACACACCAGCTGCTCCTCTGCACACCTGCTGCTCGCTCTGCACACACACCCGCCACTTGCACTGTACACCTACTGCTGGGTATGCCCACCCTCTAAGTGCGCTGCACCCCTGCAGCCTGCTCTGCACACCCCTCCCCTGCTTGTTCTGCACACCCCTCCGCTGCTTGTTCTGCACACCTGCTACGCGCTGAGGAGCAGATGGTGTGTGTGCAGAGCGAGCAGCAGGTGTGCAGAGGAGCAGCTGGTGTGTGTGAAGAGTGAGTAGCAGGTGTGCAGAGCGAGCAGCAGGTGTGTAGAGAAGCAGCAGGTGTGCAGAGGAGCAGTACGTGCGTGTGCAAGGCGCGCAGCAGGTGTGCAGAGGAGCAGCAGGTGTGTGAACAGAGTGGGCAGCCGATGCACACCTGCTGCTCGCTCTGCACACACCATCTGCTCCTCTGCACACCTGCTGCAGCTGTGCACACCTGCTGCTCCTCTGCACACCTGCTGCTCGCTCTGCACACACACCCGCACTCTTGCACTGTACACCTACTGCTGGGTCTGCCCACCCTCTACTTGCGCTGCACCCCTGCAGCCTGCTCTGCACACCCCTCCCCTGCTTGTTCTGCACACCTGCTACGCGCTGTGCACACACATCTGCTGTCCGCTATGCACACATCGACTGCTGCACACTCTGCACACACACCAACTGCTCCTGCCAACACCCCATGCTCGCTCTGCACACAACCGCTGCTCCTTTGCACACCCATTGCTCGCTCTCAACACACACCAGCTGCTCCTCTGCACACCTGCCACTCACTTTGCACACCCGCTGCCTACACTGCACACACACCTGCTGCTCCTCTGCACACCTGCTGCTCGCTCTGCACACCTAGTGCTCGCTCTGAACACACACCTACTGCTCCTCTGCACACCAGCTGCTCGTTCTGCACACACACCTGCTGCCTGCTCTGGACAACCCTCCGCTGCTCGTGCTGCACACCTGCTGCGCGCTGTGCACACACATCGGCTGCCCACACACATCGGCTGCCCACTCTGTATACACACCTGCTGCTCCTCTGCACACCTGCTGTCCACCTTGCACACACACCTACTGCTCCTCTGCACACCTGCTGCTTCTCTACACACCTGCTGCTCGCTCTGCACACACCTTCTGCTCCTCGGCACAGCTGCTGCCCACCTTGCTCACACACCTGCTGCTCACTCTTCACACACACCTTCTGCTCCTCTGCACACCTGCTGCTCGTTCTGCACACACACCCGCCACTTGCACTGCACACCTGCTCCTGGCTCTGCACACCCTCTACTAGCGCTGCACACCTTCAGCCTGCTCTGCACACCCCTCCGCTGCTCGCGCTGCACACCAGCTGCACGCTATGCACACACACCTGCTGTGCACACACATCGGCTGCCCACTCTGCACACACAACCACTGCTCCTCTGCACACCCATTGCTCGCTCTCAACACACACCTACTCCTCCTCTGCAACCCTGCTGCCCGCTCTGCACACCTGCTTACCCGCTCTGCACACCAACTGCCCCTCTACACACCGCTTCTCGCTCTGCATACACAACCACTGCGCCTCTGCACACCTGCTGCCCATCTTGCACACACACTAGCTGCTCCTCTGCACACCAGCTGCTCGCTCTGCACACACACCTGCTGCCTGCTCTGGACACCCCTCTGCACACCTGCTGCGCGCTGTGTGCACACACCTGCTGCACGCTGTGCACACACATTGGCTGCCCACTCTGCACACACACCAGCTTCTCCTCTGCACACCTGCTGCTCACTTTGCACACCTGTTGCTCGCTCTGAACACACACCCACTGATCCTCTGCACACCTGCTGCTTCTCTGCAACCCTGCTGCTCGCTCTGCAGACCTACTTCCCGCCTTGGACACACACCTGCAGCTCGCTCTCCACACCTGCTGCTACCTCTGCATACACACCAACTGCTCCTCTGCACACCTGCTGCTCGCTCTGCACACACACCCGCCACTTGCACACCACACCTGCTCCTGGCTCTGCTCACCCTCTACTAGCGCTGCACACCGGCAGCCTGCTCTGCACACCCCTCTGCTGCTCGTTCTGCATACCTGCTGCGCGCTGTGCACACACATTGGCTGCCCACTCTGCACACACACCAACTAGTCCTCTGAAACACCTGCTGCTCGCTCTGCACACACAATCACCACTCCTCTGCACTCCCATTGTTTGTTCTCAACACACACACACTGCTCCTCTTCACCCCTGCTGCCCGTCTTGCACACACACTAACTGCTCCTCTGCACACCTGCTCCTGGCTCTGCACACCCTCTACTAGCACTGCACACATGCTACGCGCTGTGCACACACATCTGCTGTCCACTATGCACACATCGACTGCTGCACACTCTGCACACACACCAACTGCTCCTGCCAACACCTCATGCTCGCTCTGCACACAACCGCTTCTCCTTTGCACACCCATTGCTCGCTCTCAACACACACCAGCTGCTCCTCTGCACACCTGCTACTCACTTTGCACACCCGCTGCCCACACTGCACACACACCTGCTGCTCCTCTGCACACCTGCTGCTCGCTCTGCACACCTAGTGCTCGCTCTGAACACACACCTACTGCTCCTCTGCACACCAGCTGCTCGTTCTGCACACACACCTGCTGCCTGCTCTGGACAACCCTCGCTGCTCGTGCTGCACACCTGCTGCGCGCTGTGCACACACATCGGCTGCCCACTCTGTATACACACCTGCTGCTCCTCTGCACACCTGCTGTCCACCTTGCACACACACCTACTGCTCCTATGCACACCTGCTGCTTCTCTACACACCTGCTGCTCGCTCTGCACACACACCTTCTGCTCCTCGGCACAGCTGCTGCCCGCCTTGCTCACACACCTGCTGCTCACTCTTCACACACACCTTCTGCTCCTCTGCACACCTGCTGCTCGCTTTGCACACACACCCGCCACTTGCACTGCACACCTGCTCCTGGCTCTGCACACCCTCTACTAGCGCTGCACACCTGCAGCCTGCTCTGCACACCCCTCCGCTGCTCGCGCTGCACACCAGCTGCAAGCTGTGCACACACACCTGCTGTGCGCTGTGCACACACATCGCCTGCCCACTCTGCACACACAACCACTGCTCCTCTGCACACCCGTTGCTCGCTCTCAACACACACCTACTGCTCCTCTGCAACCCTGCTGCCCGCTCTGCACACCAACTGCTCCTCTGCACACCCGCTGCTCGCTCTGCACACACAACCACTGCTCCTCTGCACACCCGTTGCTCGCTCTCAACACACACCCACTGCGCCTCTGCACACCTGCTGCCCATCTTGCACACACACTAGCTGCTCCTCTGCACACCAGCTGCTCGCTCTGCACACACACCTACTGCCTGCTCTGGACACCCCTCTGCACACCTGCTGCACGCTGTGTGCACACACCTACTGCACGCTGTGTACACACATCGGCTGCCCACTCTGCACACACACCAACTGCTCCTCTGCACACCTGCTGCTCGCTCTGCACACACACCCGCCACTTGCACAGCACACCTGCTCCTGGCTCTGCTCACCCTCTACTAGCGCTGCTCACCGGCAGCCTGCTCTGCACACCCCTCTGCTGCTCGTTCTGCATACCTGCTGCGCGCTGTGCACACACATTGGCTGCCCACTCTGCACACACACCAACTAGTCCTCTGAAACACCTGCTGCTTGCTCTGCACACACAATCCCCGCTCCTCTGCACTCCCATTGTTTGTTCTCAACACACACACACTGCTCCTCTTCACCCCTGCTACCCGTCTTGCACACACACTAACTGCTCCTCTGCACACCTGCTCCTGGCTCTGCACACCCTCTACTAGCACTGCACACCTGCTACGCGCTGTGCACACACATCTGCTGTCCACTATACACACATCGACTGCTGCACACTCTGCACACACACCAACTGCTCCTGCCAACACCTCATGCTCGCTCTGCACACAACCGCTTCTCCTTTGCACACCCATTGCTCGCTCTCAACACACACCAGCTGCTCCTCTGCACACCTGCTACTCACTTTGCACACCCGCTGCCCACACTGCACACACACCTGCTGCTCCTCTGCACACCTGCTGCTCGCTCTGCACACCTAGTGCTCGCTCTGAACACACACCTACTGCTCCTCTGCACACCAGCTGCTCGTTCTGCACACACACCTGCTGCCTGCTCTGGACAACCCTCGCTGCTCGTGCTGCACACCTGCTGCGCGCTGTGCACACACATCGGCTGCCCACTCTGTATACACACCTGCTGCTCCTCTGCACACCTGCTGTCCACCTTGCACACACACCTACTTCTCCTCTGCACACCTGCTGCTTCTCTACACACCTGCTGCTCGCTCTGCACACACACCTTCTGCTCCTCGGCACAGCTGCTGCCCGCCTTGCTCACACACCTGCTGCTCACTCTTCACACACACCTTCTGCTCCTCTGCACACCTGCTGCTCGCTTTGCACACACACCCGCCACTTGCACTGCACACCTGCTCCTGGCTCTGCACACCCTCTACTAGCGCTGCACACCTGCAGCCTGCTCTGCACACCCCTCCGCTGCTCGCGCTGCACACCAGCTGCAAGCTGTGCACACACACCTGCTGTGCGCTGTGCACACACATCGCCTGCCCACTCTGCACACACAACCACTGCTCCTCTGCACACCCGTTGCTCGCTCTCAACACACACCTACTGCTCCTCTGCAACCCTGCTGCCCGCTCTGCACACCTGCTTACCCGCTCTGCACACCAACTGCTCCTCTGCACACCCGCTGCTCGCTCTGCACACACAACCACTGCTCCTCTGCACACCCGTTGCTCGCTCTCAACACACACCCACTGCGCCTCTGCACACCTGCTGCCCATCTTGCACACACACTAGCTGCTCCTCTGCACACCAGCTGCTCGCTCTGCACACACACCTACTGCCTGCTCTGGACACCCCTCTGCACACCTGCTGCACGCTGTGTGCACACACCTACTGCACGCTGTGTACACACATCGGCTGCCCACTCTGCACACACACTAGCTTCTCCTCTGCACACCTGCTGCTCGCTTTGCACACCTGCTGCTCGCTCTGAACACACCCACTGATCCTCTGCACACCTGCTGCTTCTCTGCAACCCTGCTGCTCGCTCTGCAGACCTGTTTCCCGCCTTGCACACACACCTGCAGCTCGCTCTGCACACCTGCTGCTACCTCTGCATACACACCAGCTGCTCCTCTGCACACCTGCTGCTCGCTCTGCACACACACCAGCCACTTGCACAGCACACCTGCTCCTGGCTCTGCTCACCTTCTACTAGCGCTGCACACCGGCAGCCTGCTCTGCACACCCCTTTGCTGCTTGTTCTGCATACCTGCTGCGCGCTGTGCACACACATTGACTGCCCACTCTGCACACACACCAACAGGTCCTCTGAAACACCTGCTGCTCGCTCTGCTCACACAATCACTGCTCCTCTGCACACCCGTTGTTTGTTCTCAACACACACACACACACACACTGCTCCTCTGCACCCCTGCTGCCCGTCTTGCACACACACTAACTGCTCCTCTGTACACCTGCTGCTCGCTCTGCACACCAGCTGCTCGCTCTGTACACTCACCTGCTGCCTGCTCTCCTCGGCTGCTCGCTCTGCACACCTGCTGCCCGCACTGCACACCTACTGCTGCTCCCCTGCACACCTGCTGCTGGCCTTGCACACACACGTACTGCTCCTCTGCACACCTGCTGCTCCTCTGCACACTAGCTGCAGTTGTGCACACCTGATGCCTGCCTTGCACACACACCTGCTGCTCCTCTGCTCACCAGCTGCTTGCTCTGTACACACACCAGCTGCTTCTCTGCACACCTGCTGCTCACTATGCACACCCGCTGCACACTGTGCACACACACCTGCTGTACGCTATACACACACACACACCCACTGCTCCTCTGCACACCAGCTGCCCTCTCTATACACACACTGACTACTCCTCTGCACACCTGCTGCTCGCTCTGCACACACACTCACTACTCCTCTGCACACCTGCTGCTCACTTTGCACACCTGTTGCTCGCTCTGAACACACACCCACTGATCCTCTGCACACCTGCTGCTTCTCTGCAACCCTGCTGCTCGCTCTGCAGACCTACTTCCCGCCTTGGACACACACCTGCAGCTCGCTCTGCACACCTGCTGCTACCTCTGCATACACACCAACTGCTCCTCTGCACACCTGTTGCTCGCTCTGCACACACACCCGCCACTTGCACAGCACACCTGCTCCTGGCTCTGCTCACCCTCTACTAGCGCTGCACACCGGCAGCCTGCTCTGCACACCCCTCTGCTGCTCGTTCTGCATGCCAGCTGCGCGCTGTGCACACACATTGGCTGCCCACTCTGCACACACACCAACTAGTCCCCTGAAACACCTGCTGCTCGCTCTGCACACACAATCACCGCTCCTCTGCACTCCCGTTGTTTGTTCTCAACACACACACACTGCTCCTCTTCACCCCTGCTGCCCGTCTTGCACACACACTAACTGCTCCTCTGCACACCTGCTCCTGGCTCTGCACACCCTCTACTAGCACTGCACACGTGCTACGCGCTGTGCACACACATCTGCTGTCCACTATGCACACATCGACTGCTGCACACTCTTCCCACACACCAACTGCTCCTGCCAACACCCCATGCTCGCTCTGCACACAACCGCTGCTCGTTTGCACACCCATTGCTCGCTCTCAACACACACCAGCTGCTCCTCTGCACACCTGCTACTCACTTTGCACACCCGCTGCCCACATTGCAACACACACCTGCTGCTCCTCTGCACACCTGCTGCTCGCTCTACACACCTAGTGCTCGCTCTGAACACACACCTACTGCTCCTCTGCACACCAGCTGCTCGTTCTGCACACACACCTGCTGCCTGCTCTGGACAACCCTCGCTGCTCGTGCTGCACACCTGCTGCGCGCTGTGCACACACATCGGCTGCCCACTCTGTATACACACCTGCTGCTCCTCTGCACACCTGCTGTCCACCTTGCACACACACCTACTGCTCCTCTGCACACCTGCTGCTTCTCTACACACCTGCTGCTCGCTCTGCACACACACCTTCTGCTCCTCGGCACAGCTGCTGCCCGCCTTGCTCACACACCTGCTGCTCACTCTTCACACACACCTTCTGCTCCTCTGCACACCTGCTGCTCGCTTTGCACACACACCCGCCACTTGCACTGCACACCTGCTCCTGGCTCTGCACACCCTCTACTAGCGCTGCACACCTGCAGCCTGCTCTGCACACCCTCCGCTGCTCGCGCTGCACAGCAGCTGCAAGCTGTGCACACACCTGCTGTGCGCTGTGCACACACATCGCTCTGCCCACTCTGCACACACAACCACTGCTCCTCTGCACACCCGTTGCTCGCTCTCAACACACACCTACTGCTCCTCTGCAACCCTGCTGCCTGCTCTGCACACCTGCTTACCCGCTCTGCACACCAACTGCTCCTCTGCACACCCGCTGCTCGCTCTGCACACACAACCACTGCTCCTCTGCACACCCGTTGCTCGCTCTCAACACACACCCACTGCGCCTCTGCACACCTGCTGCCCATCTTGCACACACACTAGCTGCTCCTCTGCACACCAGCTGCTCGCTCTGCACACACACCTGCCTGCTCTGGACACCCCTCTGCACACCTGCTGCACGCTGTGTGCACACACCTGCTGCACGCTGTGTACACACATCGGCTGCCCACTCTGCACACACACTAGCTTCTCCTCTGCACACCTGCTGCTCGCTCTGAACACACCCACTGATCCTCTGCACACCTGCTGCTTCTCTGCAACCCTGCTGCTCGCTCTGCAGACCTGCTTCCCGCCTTGCACACACACCTGCAGCTCGCTCTGCACACCTGCTGCTACCTCTGCATACACACCAGCTGCTCCTCTGCACACCTGCTGCTCGCTCTGCACACACACCAGCCACTTGCACAGCACACCTGCTCCTGGCTCTGCTCACCTTCTACTAGCGCTGCACACCGGCAGCCTGCTCTGCACACCCCTTTGCTGCTCGTTCTGCATACCTGCTGCGCGCTGTGCACACACATTGACTGCCCACTCTGCACACACACCAACAGGTCCTCTGAAACACCTGCTGCTCGCTCTGCACACACAATCACTGCTCCTCTGCACACCCGTTGTTTGTTCTCAACACACACACACACTGCTCCTCTGCACCCCTGCTGCCCATCTTGCACACACACTAACTGCTCCTCTGTACACCTGCTGCTCGCTCTGCACACCAGCTGCTCGCTCTGTACACTCACCTGCTGCCTGCTCTCCTCGGCTGCTCGCTCTGCACACCTGCTGCCCGCACTGCACACCTACTGCTGCTCCCCTGCACACCTGCTGCTGGCCTTGCACACACACGTACTGCTCCTCTGCACACCTGCTGCTCCTCTGCACACTAGCTGCAGTTGTGCACACCTGCTGCCTGCCTTGCACACACACCTGCTGCTCCTCTGCTCACCAGCTGCTTGCTCTGTACACACACCAGCTGCTTCTCTGCACACCTGCTGCTCACTCTGCACACCTGCTGCACACTGTGCACACACACCTGCTGTACGCTATACACACACACCCACTGCTCCTCTGCACACCAGCTGCCCTCTCTATACACACACTGACTACTCCTCTGCACACCTGCTGCTCACTCTGCACATATACACATTGCTCCTCTGCACACCTGCTGCCCTCTCTGCACACACACCCACTACTCCACTACACACCTGCTGCCCTCTCTGCACACACACCCACTGCTCCTCTGCACACCTGCGGCTCACTCTGCACACACACACATATTTGTAACACACTGCAACCCTAGTGGCCCCAAGCCTCCCTCCAACTTACCCTGACTATCCTACACCCCGTCCTCCCTGCAGTCACTAGGCTGAATGCGGCCAAAGTCACTCTTAGTCAGGGTCCCAGGGAAGCAGGTGGGAGGTAGGCAATAAGGTCAATTAGGAGGCAGTCGACATAAGGGGTTTGTCAGCAACTCGAGAAGTTCACCGGAGCAGAAACAGGCTGAGGGCAATAGTCGACCACACCAAAGGGATCCACAAGGGCCTTCCGGCACCAGCTCAGTTCACCAGCTCAGTTCTGTTGACCCACTTCCGATCATTCTCAGAAGCAGTTCTCCAGCCCAGGCAATCACTCTCACCAACCAGGCCCAAGCCAGGCAATACTACCCGGCTCTGCGATGTTGTCGGGGAAAGCCGGGTGAGGAGAAGGCAGTTGGTCTGCCGCGCTGAGGGCCAGAAAGGGAACACTGAAGAATGTGGAATCAAGCAGAAGAGGGGAGCCTCTCCAGAAGGAAGAGGCACCCCATCTAGTACACGTTGATCAGAGTCGCACCCAGGCAATCCAGGCACAATGGCTGGTGCACGATGATACACGTTGCAGCAGACCGATATGGCCACGCACAACAAAGAGGTGCAAAATCAGTACCTCTCTGGAAATGAGGCACAACGCTAGGTGCACGGTGATCTTGATCACACCAGACAATCTGGACACAACATCTGGTGCAGGATGATACAAGTCGCACCAGGCCCTTCCGGTCACACACACAAAGAGTTTCAATTCTGTACCTCCCTAGAAATGAGTCACAACGTCCGGTGCACATTGATACAGGTCACACCAGACAGTTCCAATCACACACGCACAGGCGCATGTTCGGCAATACCTCACGAGGCAGAATGAGGCACTACTATGATTATGCCCCCACCTCCCAGGGTCGCAACCTGTGAATAGGACACCGCACGCATTGAGTATGCAATCGGTGTCTTGCACGAGAGAGATGCGGCACGATCGATGAAACGGTTCACTTTGGATCCTGCAACTGGTGAATCTGCTCACCACCAACAAGACGCTTATGCGTGCCCAGGTGCCCATGATGCAGGGGCCACACACCTTCAATGTGGGCAAGACTTTGGGGCTCCACACGAGGCAATCCGGTCTCCAGTCACTATTCTTAGTTCAACGTCCACGCTGCGCTACCAGTTGGATTCCAGCCGGTGATGTGGGCATTTGAGAGGGCACCGCTCTCCAGGTGTCACAGGTAGAAGGTTTGGGTCCCTCGGTGGAGATCTTTGATGTTCCTGAGACCTTCAAAGAACAGGGGGCAAGCTTGACAAGCCCTTGAAGAGCACACTTCAGGGTGCCACACAGCAGCAGGTAGTCGGCTCAGGCCAGCCACTATTCAGGAAGGGCACAAGGTCTCTTTCACTGGCAGTAATTCTCCTTGTGCACAACAGATTCCTCTGGCAGTATGCACCACGTAGTTCCAGGTTCTCAGGTTCCAAGTCCCCACAAGCGTATCTCACCCTTTGCTGTAATATGGCACGAGTAAGTATATTGCTAAGTCGATTAACAACCTGTGGGGTCACAGATCAGGCCTGGAATCTGCTAAAATCTTATTTAAAGGACAGAGAGCAAATAGTAAAGTTAGAGAACTTTACTTCACACCCATTTTCCCTTCCATGTGGAGTCCCGCAGGGATCCTCGTTGAGTCCTACCTTTTTTAACATTTATGTCTCCCCATTGGCAGTTTTGATAAGAAGTTTTGGTTTCTCGCTTACCTGCTATGCCGATGATACCCAGATTGTTGTCTCCATAGGAAAAAACGACACTAACACAAGAAGTAGATTCCATGATTGCATGATGGCTGTCCATGATTGGATGAATAACAACTGCCTTAAATTAAATGCAGATAAGACTGAAGTCTTACTTTTGGACCACAAGAATCCTTTTGGGGTCCGTCAGTTTGGCCAGCAACTCTGGGCCCACTCCCCTCCCAGTGGAAAAGGCCCGAAACCTGGGAGTCATTATTGACAACAAAATCAACTTCTCTGATCACATGAACAAACTTACTTCCTCTACGTTTAACACCCTCAGAATCATCAAAAAAGTTATTCCTTTTATACCCGATAATCTGCAAAAGACATTAGTTACTTCCCTAATCATGTCTAAGATAGATTACTGCAATAGCTTGCTGCTGACCACTCATAAGTATAATATTAACAAACTTCAGGTCCTACAAAATACTGCGGCCAGAACTTTGTTCAAAATTCCCAAATTCTGCTCAGTATCGAAAGAGCTAAAAAATCTACACTGGCTCCCCATCAAACACAGAGTTACCTTTAAGGCACTACGTCTAGCCTACAAGGCAGTCCATGGTCTTGGTCCGGATTTCTTGAAGCAGAGTTTCAAACAGTATCTCCCTGCCAGAAATCTTCGGTCAGCAAAGGCACAATTACTAGTAGTGCCTAGGTTCAAACAAGCACGACGCGGAGGTAAAAGCATTGTGCGTGAAGCCTCTAAAACATGGAACTTACTTCCTCTCGGTATAAAAACAGCGCCCAGCCTCCTTGCTTTTAGGAAAGCAGTAAAAACCTGGTTATTCAGGACTTAGCACATCCTTTACCCCATTCCTGATACTTGCATCAGTATCTGTTATAGCGCTTAGACGCCTCAGGGCAGTAATGCGCTTTCTAAATCTAAATAACATAACATAACTACAGTGTCTCTTTAAAGTTGGGGTAGTTCCAAGGGTCTCCCTTTGAGCCACAGATGTCTCCCCTAAATTTCAGTCCTGTCTGCTATGGGGCTGTGGAACACAGATCCTAATCTTTAGTGGGGCCATGATCTGGCTCCAGAGGCCAAGTGTCGAAACCTCTTCCTCCAATCTATCCAGCCAGGCCCGCAGATGGCAGAGGTATGACGTTCCCCTTGCATGCCCAGTGTTTTATAGCTATCGCTGGTGAATACCCAGATGTGCTCCCCCAACCTCCAGTGTGGACTGGAACCATGCACAAAGGCACACAAGAGAGTTTTAGAGCAAAGAAATGCCCATGTTTTAGTAGTGGCATTTCTACGCGAATCCTGACACTGGAAAGGGGTTGTCATGACAAATCCAATAATAGGAAATATGATGAGGCTAAACCACTGCAATCCATGGTTGCGGCCCTCGGCACCGGTCTGTAATGGCAGGCTGGACAGGTATATAAAGGCGCCGTGGGTGCCGGTGCGCCCATCAGCCCGTAGTGGAGAGCTGGACACGGGTTTAGGCACACAATCGGTGCAACACACACCTCAGTCTGCAATGGTAGTCTGGACACAGATTTGGAAATATCAGTGATGCCCACGCACACCAATCTACAATGGCAGCTGGGCACGTATGCAGTGACACCTTTGGTGCAAAGTGCACCCCATCCCGCGATGGCAGGCTGGATACATGTTCGAAAACATTCGAGGGGCAACACGCACACCAGTCTGCAGGAGCAAGCTGACCATGCATGCAGAAAGCACCATCGGTACCAATGCACACCCTAGCCCACATAGACAGGCCAGCCACATAATCGGGGCCAACATTGGTGCAAATGTGCCCCCCCCCCAGCCTGCAATGGCATGCTGGACTCCGGTTCTACAACATCACATGTGCCCATGCGCACACCGGCCCGCACTTGCAGGCTGGGCACCAGGTTACCACCACCCAAGGTGGGAGTCTTCACACACACTGGCCTGCACGGCCAAACCGGACCTATGTTCAGAAACCACAAATAAGCACCCCATTCCTAACGCGTGTAGGAAGGGCGTGTGCACTTTCACGCAGCTTTGACAGGGGGAAGTGCCCCAGGCCCTATGGCCATAGAAAGAGCATCAGTCATACCCTGAAATGTCCCCCGCGAGGAGAGCCGACCCCCCTTAGGTAAGGAAAATCCATATGTTCCTACCTGGGCAGTGCACAGCAGATGCACCTACTCTGCCCTTCACCTACCCCGGTGTGGTGGTAGGGAACGGCCCTCTCAGGGTTGGCCACTGAGTGAGCTTGGCTAACCTGACCATGAGGCATTCTTGATAGGTTCTTATGGGGGGTGGCACACTCAGTGCTGCGTCCCCCCATTAGCTTGTGTCGCCTCTGCCCTGGGTATGTGGTGTACCCTTCCACTGGGCAGCTTCAGGTACGACAACCAACACAGTCAAGTTAGCACCCTGTCCCGGCATGTGTAGGAAGGGTGCACACACTTTCCAGCTGTAGTACAGTGGGAAAGTGCACAGAGTTCTAAGGTAAGGAAAAGAGAGTAGGCAAAACCCAGGAGGACAAAAAGCAAAATGTTTTGGGGAAATCCCCCTGAGAAGGACCATGTCCAACAGGCCCACTCGCTCTAACATGTAAAGGGAAATGATATCCATAGAACATCCTGATATGTCAAAGCTCCCAAAACCCACAAAGAAGACTTCAGGGAGGAGGGTGTTCACGTAGGTCGTGCGACGAGGAATGCGGAATCAGAGTATTGAAGATTGCCATTAAGTAGTTTAAACATCAACTTCTTATCGTCCCATTCCTTACTAAATGCAGACATGTCCAAGGATAAATGTCTTAATCGCATCTGATTACACATGATCTAGACAGGAACTAAGCCAGTAAAATGAAGTGTTCCCATAACTGTGCTCCAGATGCAACAAGTAATCATTTGTAAGGTATGTTATATAACTTCAAAATTCTCATAAACAAAACTCAACTTTTGAACCAGGTCCATCCTAAAATAAAAACCAACCCTAAGGTCCAAAAACAGAAGCTCTGCCCCATTCTGTTTATAAGACGATCATTCATCTCATGGAGCACATGTGTTTTAAACCTGGTGGACAATTGGAAAATTTGGAATATGATTATGCTAAAATATAGGTTTTCAATATCAGCCGAAAATCCTTGTTTGCAGGGGATCCTTACGTAAAACAAAAGAAATGACTCTTGAATTCTATTTCCATTTCCAATACAAATAAAACTTGAACCTAATGTCAAGACCAACCTGTCATTGAAAAACTATTTACCATGTGAATTCCACACCCATGTAATCAACTGTTCAATAAATGATAAAAAAAGGAGATCTGAAGGTTCAGAAACCTCCTCCTAGACTCTTAACTTGACCACAGCTCAAACTTTGTCCTGTAAGGATTAAAAAAATGTTCCTTAGAGTACAATCAGAAAGCTATGACCCAGTCTTTATATCCCTCATCACCAAAGAGATCATATTAGAATTATAAATCCTCTCAGAGGATTAGTTTCCAGAATCTGGAAATTATACTAAAGAGGAAATATTTACACCTCTGTGGTCTTCCCTTCAAAGCTGCAACCTGCCAACTCTAGATGTTGGAGCGGAAAACAGAAACTGAACATTCTGAGGGCATGTAACGAGTAAACACAACCATGCGGTAGTTACCAGCACCTTCTTCAGAAGTGGAACCTATTAGCTTCCCAGCCACTATAGATAATATATATTACTCTTTCATCCTCCTTCTGAAATCTGGAGAGTAATTGATGAATCAAAGGAAATAGAGAAAATGCATCCAACCGTCCATTGGTCCACTGACCCGTCAGAGCCTCTAGCCCTCTGCAAACGGGAAAAGAGATCGGGGAGTCATACATTGCACGGATGCGCAAACAAAGTTTATTTCACAGATAGTCAATTCTCTTGATTCACTTTTGAAAAAACAATGGTTCCTGCCTTCAAGGCTTCGTACTGAGGGAATCATCTGATTAGAAGGATCTTTGTTATGTTGTACTTTCCCTGAGTATGAATTCCTCGTAGAGACTTCAACTCTTCCTCGGCTCATACAAGATTTCTCTTACCAAACTGTTCGGGAAATATGTCCCGGATTAGGAGTGTTGGATTATGCATGATATTGCCACCAAACTGTATGTTCCTACAACCCCAGTTGACCATGGACTGTCTTGTGCAAATGTTGTAGAGAGCGCCTTTCTTTCAATCTCTAATTTAAAAGAGTAACTCTACTCTTGATAAAAGCATTGACTCTGAACTCTCACTGATGTCTAAACTGCTGCCAGTCCAACCCTGTTGCATCACATTATAGCAAAACTGGAGAAGGGGGGCCAAAGGAAAAACAACTTCCCAGATTCCCTGAATCCAAAGCGCCACTAAATCCTCCATCTCAAAATTCGAAATATCAGAATTACGACTACTAGGTGTTGAAAGACTGATCTTCAACTCTGCGGCACAAACTGAACCAGTAGAGAGAGCCCTACGTAGCCACACAAAGGTGAGAACAAGTTAGCATCAGAACTGAATAAGGATGCTTGCCACATCCTCTTGAACTTGGAGCCAGTCCTTGGCTGGCACTAATTTCCTCCCCATCAATGAATACAGCGCCAGATTACACTCTACTGGCAGACATACTATCTTTATCTGTCCAGACCTTAGTGTTAATGTTCTTCAAACTCAGAAAGCCGTAGAAGAGATCTCTGACCACTTATCAGAACTGCCTCCCTCCAGCATCAGAAACAGTTCTTTATACCTCGCCTCTCATAAACTGATCTTGTAGCGAACACTATAACCGATTGGCCAAGCCCGAGCATAACTGAATATTTTTTGATGTAGACATGGTCACTACTGCCTGTGAAGACTCTGGGATGGCCTGAATCTGAACCGCAGTTCTTTGTTTTAACCACCAGTGTATTTCTATCACTGCCAAGCTCCTGTATCGCTCACACTCGCTTACCACATGTAGGCAGGTACCTTACAACACCACTCGTGCCATATAAATCTCAGGTATGCAACGTGTATCTGTCACAAACTGAACAACTTGATCTGAATTGCTATGTGGTTCAACTATAGCACAAAAGCAATACTGAGCATTAGTAGCAATGCCATTAACCTGTAAAGTGCTTTTTTAGTAGGGATTCTGAAGGCCGGCAGCTGCGAAAGCCTTGAATCTGTATGGGATGCTTGTAAACATTTATTTATTGGAGGAGTTTAATCTAGCACAAACATGACCCATACGGGTATATTGTGTGACACTGAGCTATCGGTTGTCTAAACTAAACTAAAAGACTATTCCTTAACTTAGCGCTGTTAAAATGTGGTCAGCTGTAGGGGTGGGCAGTGAACCCCGCTCCGCCAGCGGAGTTTTTCCCATTCCGCGCTCTGCTTGGAACATGGAGTTAGGCAAAACTCCGCCCACTGCCACATAGCAGAGTTACCGGAGCCCAGCCACAGCGACATGCCTCAGAAAAAGCAGGTACCGGAGATACGCCATGGTCAGAGAGGTCCATGGATGGTGGACTGCCATTCCCAAAGCGCAAGCCCGACTAACTTTAAATCAATCAAACAGGCACAACCCCCAAAACGAGATCAATTGGATATATATAATTTCTCTTTGGAAGTGGTTTGACTATACTTCCGCATTCCACAATCAACCGCCACAGCCTCATTTGCTGCTAGCATCACTGACGTCACATTGAGAGGTTGGGCACCTCCTCGCCTCAGCCCAGCTGCACTGTTCGTAGTGCGCACTCTCCTTTATGCCAGCCATGAAGCCTTGCACGGTTGTGCTACTGCTCACTCCCGCCCGCCCGCCCAGGCACTCAGCCCGGACCGGGGTTGCCCGACCCTCTGCTACTGGGTGTGGTATGGGGTGCTGTACAGGGTGGACTGCTCGACCTTGGACTCTGCGCTACCCTACTACCTGAGCTCTAGCACCAGCTACCTGTAAGTGTGCATGCACACCCTCAGTGGTTCTGCCAAAGCAATGATTATTAACCTTTTGACGGTCCTCGCATCACGTGCCCCCTCTTACACCTCTACCCATCTCTGCGGGCACGGGTGCACATTGGCACAGAGGACAGGGTGTAAGGTATTTTACAGGGTAATGTCGTGGGAACAACCAGAGGCTTGGAGTGTAAAACCATGGTACGCGAAGCGGAAGTCAGCGGAATTCGTCTGAGTTTTTCGGTGACTCAGTGGAATTCCGCAGAGTGACACTCCGCGAACTCCGCCCAGGCTTAGTCAGCTGACCTCTTACTTTCCGGAAGGGTTTCTCCAGTTTGACTATAACAGGACTGAGGTCTCTGATTATTATAAGAGAACTGTGAAGCTTCCCCTTCTTCAATTGTCTAGTCCAATGATGAGACCTGATAAGGAAGACTCAACTATGCTTACCTTGAGCGCTCTTCAGTTTTTGTATTTATTTTATTTATTTATATTATTTGTAAAGCGCAACATTCATCCCCTATGGGATATCACGGTGCTATAACGCTCCCTATCGCTTCATCAGAAAGAAAGAACCTCACAAGGCGATCATATAAGGACATTATCCAGAAAACAGCCAAGTTTTCAATTTCTTTCTAAACCGGAAATGGTTGTCGGTGAGGTGCAGAGCTAAAGGAAGGGAGATCCATTTAGCAGCAGCCAAATGTGAGAATGAACGACCACTAAATCTGGCCTTCCTTATTCTGATGGCCTTAGCCAAGGCTACATTTCGTGATCTCAGGTCCCGTAAAGACTTGTAGAACTCAACTCTAGTCCATAAAATTTCATAACCGTGATATAATACTTTCCGCACTATTTGAAAGGGCGTGGCTCCATAGCCTGATGCCATAAATGCCAACAGAGCCCATTCATGTTGGACACTCATGAAGCTTAAAGCCAAAAATGGCTTTGATTCTGCATTCTCCCAACAGCAATGTATTATCCCTGCTTCAATGCCAGTCAATGGGGAAAAGAAATCCACGGTTGTGGTTTCCATCGCCCTCTTTCTGCTTCCCAATGTTGGCATGAATGTGGACCCTGGCTAGACCCATCCGCCCCCCTGGCTGAGCTGTGTAAATGTAATTCATACTGATTTGGAAAGGATTATTACTTGGTCGGAGGATCCGAGTGGTCTTTTCGCACTCACGACAGCTCGGATTGCTGCACGCGGTGCATTCATGACCAGGATCTAACTCTGCACATGGTCTGGTCACCTGTTCCTAGTCATAATAAAATAATAAGATTCAAGTCTCGTCTGTTTTCCAATTGGCAGCAGTTTTTCCAAAGAATATTTGATTACAAGTGTAATATGTATGCCATGCTTGGTTCAATCTCGGCTTAAGAAATCTGAATGGACTTCAGCATCCCCCTGCTGGTCTTTAGTTTTGAAATCACACTTCATCCAAATGATAGATTTTGCACTCTCATATCCAAAGTCGAATACTGTATTTTATCTGATCAAGAGTATGCTGTGTTCACTGATAGAAGACTGCACAAGAGATGGAGGCAATGTTTCAGGGCAAACCAAAAATATATAATGAGCATCTTTGTAGCCCTTCATACCATGCGAGTGGTGAACTTGAAAGGGTAAGAAACGATAGGTTACATGCAGGAAGCGCACAAATGCAGGGAGTTTGCATTAGAATGTGTCGGAAGAGGGGCTCAGGGCAGGCAGCTTGATGGATGTGCTGGTGCTCTTTGCTGAGTAGGGGCGGCTCCTCCACAATGGCGGAGGAGCGTCGCCCAACTGGCTCAGAGCCAGCTGCAAAAAAATAAAATGATATTTCATTATTGTTTTGTTTTTAAGCCGCAGGCTCAGCCAGCATGTTCAGGGAGGGGCGGGGCCAGGCATGGGAGGGGGAAGGAGGAGTGCTATGTGCACTCCCTAAGTGCACGTGTGTTTGGCCGGATGTCTCAGCCCGACCAAAACACACATGTGCACTTAGGCTTTTCTAACCCAGCTGTATTGAACAGCTGCGCTGGAGAAACCCCACAGCCTCCCTGACCTGAGCGGAGCATCTTTCCAGCCCGCTCATGCCAATCGATTGGACAGGGAGTCTGTGACGTAGACACAGTGTCTGCTGGGACAAGGAAGTCCCAGTACCGAGGCGCGACGCGGGAGGCGGCCGGCAGCAGGTAAGTTTACCTTAAAAATAAATTATTATTGTTGTCCTCCCTCCCCGCGCCTCCTGCGCACCACCTCCCCCCGCCCTACCACTTTTTGTATGCGGCAGCCACTGTTATGTCGCAGCGGTGACGGAACCGCGGCGACTGAGAGGGTTCCCCCCTGTGTATATCCCCGTGGGGGAATCCCCTGGTGTCTCCCCGTTGTGACTGGACGACATGGTTCGGTCCAGTCACGTGATGGTTGATTAATAAAAACGCCTACCGCGACACAGACGTCACTGGACGCGTGTGCGCGGTAGCCATTACACCCAACCACATTGGCTCCGTGTCTTTAATGGCAAAAGGCCCCAGCACCTACCGGTAGCTGATCCGGCAAAGGTTGTGCCCAGTCCAGCGGCACAACACAACACTGGCGACGGGGGCGGGCGTGTTCCCGTCGCGTTACTGAACGGGGGCGGCCGTGCGAGGTTGGGAGAGGCCCCGCGGTGCTCGTGCCCCTGCAGCTGGCCGCTGTTGTCTGACGTGGGGAGGACCCTGCACTGCTCCCTCAGGTGTGCCGCATCTGCGCTGCTGGGGGTGTGCGCCGTGATCCCCGCGCTGTGGTGGCTGGATCCCTCGCTGTGTCCCGTGAGCGCTGATCCTGAGCTGGGAGGCCCGCGCAGCGTGGAGCGCCGCGCGCATGCGCTGTGGACAGGAGGAGAGAGCAGAGTTCTGGAAGGCAGCGCATCCCCACGTGGCGCTGCCCCCGGTGGTGTCTGCAGGTACTGCAGGGAGGCAGCCAGCACTGAAAGTGACACGGGCCTGACGGGAGGATACCGCATCAGCTGGCACATAGAAAGTGGTGCTTGAAGGTGCTGCAGGGTGGCAGCCAGCTGACAGAAGCATTTTGTGGCGCATGGTGGTTTTGCAGCCAACCTGATCTGGTGTACAGGCGCTGCAGGGAATACTTAAACTGCAGAAGAGGGCAGCGTCTGTGCCGGTGGAGACACTCTCAGCCTCACATACCCCTCATCAAGGAGAAGGACAGTGTGACACAGCACAGCACCGCATCCCCACATCCGCCTGCCCGAAGGAACAGTCATTATGTCTACTATTCCCCCCATTGAGCCATTTGTAGTGGAAGGATCCCCCTCTGCCCAGGCGTCCAGGTGGAAAGAATGGGTAGAACGCCTTATAATATTTTTTGAAGCAACAAAGGTACACAAAGACCAGAAGAGGGCCATGCTACTCCACCTAGGAGGGAAGGATATCCACTGCATCGCAAAGACTCTTGTAGAGGCGACACCCAAGACTCACATGACCCTCATCAACGCGCTCACGGGCCATTTTGAACCGATGGCCAATCAGGATTACGAACGTTTCATCTTTCGTCAAGCTAGGCAGTCACAGGAAGAATCGCTCGACACTTTCCACGGCCGGCTCAAGCTCCTGGCATCCACATGTGGATTTAGAGATGAGACGGAGGAGATCAGAGGGCAGATCATCCAGGGGTGTGCCTCGGCGAAGCTTCGAGAAAGAATATTAGAAGAGTCGGGTAAGCCGTTAGCGGACATTTTAACCCTGGGACGCACAAAAGAGCTGTCCAAGGCCAGGGCAGCACACATGGAGGCAGCCCTGCAGTCTCCTATCAAGGCGGAACCAGTAAATGTGGTCACGACGAAGCCGGCGGACCGTCGCAACAGAAAGCCGTCCAACAGTGGCCCACAAGGGGGACAACGATACTGTAGGTACTGCGGTGGTCCACCTCACAAGGCAGCTGATTGTCCAGCGAAGGGCAAGAAATGCACAGGGTAAGGCCGATTCAACCATTTTGTAAAGGTATGTCGTTCCAAGCAGTACCGAAAGCCCAAGCAAGCGGTTAATACGGTACCCGAGGGAGGTGGCGAGTCGAGTGACATGGACGATGACGAAGAGGAAGAAAGGGCGGTCCATAAGGTGCACATGATTGGAGCTGCATCGAGAAGGAGCAGGCGTCTGCCCCAATGCCGCATTCAGGTGGGAGCCCAGGACGTCACAGCCGTCGTGGACACCGGTGCCACCATCAACATAATGGCAGCCGCTCTATACAGATCCATGCACCCAGCTCCCACTCTACAGCCCACTAAAATCACAGTCTTCGCGTATGGACAGGATAAACCGCTAGAAATGAACGGGAAATTTAAGACCACCGTCACCCATGAAGACAAATCAGTCAGCACCATGGTGTATGTCACTAAGGATGGACAAGGCATGCTCCTGGGAGGCTGGGCCGCAGAGGATCTGGGCATCGTGTCATTTGCATTTGGGATCCATCAAGAGTCAATCCAGCATGTACTCCAGGAGTTTGCATCGGTTTTTGAGGGCATCGGAAAGTTCAACGGAAAGGAGATACACCTGCACATTGACAAGACTGTGCAACCCGTGGCTCTACGACACCACCGAGTAGCTTTTCATCTGCGACCATTGGTAGAGCAAGAGCTACTCAAGCTGGAGCAAGCGGGCATAATTGAGAAGGTGTCAGGTCCCACGCCGTGGGTTTCCCCAATTGTCGTAGCCCGAAAACCGAAGCAGCCAGGATCCGTGAGGATCTGCGTCGACATGAGATTGCCGAATGCAGCCATCAAAAGAGAGCGACACATCACCCCGACTATTGATGACCTGATTGGAGAAATAGCCGGCGCGTGCTGGTTCTCAAAGCTAGACCTGAGATCGGGGTATCACCAACTAGTCCTTGATCAGGCATCAAGAAATATCACGACCTTCTCCACTCATGTAGGTCTTCGCAGGTATACCCATCTGAGCTTCGGGATATCAAGCGCGGCCGAAGTATTCCAAAATGTCATCAGTGAGCTGATCAGGGACATCCCTGGAGTCATCAACGTGAGTGATGACATCATGATACATGCAAAATCCATCCCGAGCACCATTCCCGACTGGTGCAAGTTCTCCAGAGGATCACGGCTGCAGGACTAACACTGCACAGAGAAAAGTGCGAATTTCTCAAGAAAAAGCTGCAATTCTTCGGTTATACTTTCTCGGCTGAGGGGGTGAACCCGGATCCTGACAAGGTCAGAGACATTAAGAGTGCACCAGCCCCCGTCAATGTCACCGAAGTCCGCAGCTTCCTGGGCATGGTGAACTACTGCGGGCGTTTCATCAAGGATCTCACCACCCTCACTCAGCCCCTGAGGGATCTCACCAGAGACTCGGTCCCCTGGACATTGGGAGAACCACAAGCAAAAGCGTTCCAAGACGTCAAAGATGCCCTGTCTGCGGCCACAACTCTGGCGTTTTTTTACCCCCAAAAGCTCACACTGGTTGCAGTCGACGCAGGTCCAAAGGGACTAGGAGCTGTCCTCATGCAGCGCTGCATGGTAGAAGAAGACTGGGCCCCGGTGGCCTTCGCCAGCCGCTCCCTCACTGACACCGAAAAACGGTACTCTCAAATTGAGAAAGAAGCCATTGCAATCCACTGGGGATGCCGCCACTTCCATCTTTATGTCTATGGCAAACCATTTGTGGTAGCCACTGACCACAAACCCCTTCTGCCTCTATTCTCTGGTACTTCGTCAAAACCGCCGCCGAGAATAGAAAAGTGGATGCTGCAGCTGCCAAATTATAACTGTCGAATTGAGTACCAACCAGGGAGTCGCAATCCCGCAGATTACTTGTCACGCCACCCGAGGTGTGCAACGGCCCAAGAGGAAGAAGATGCTGCAGACACGGAGGAATATGTACAATGCGTCACGGAGAGATCGTGTCCCATTCCTCTCTCCATGAATGATCTAAAGCATGAAACAGACAACGATGAATGCCTGCAAAGAGTCAAACAGGTGGTGAGACATGGCAACTGGCACAAGGCCAGAGAAGAGTGGAAGAGACTGACGGAAGGGGCTCGCAGAATACTGGAGAGCTTGTATCACGTACGTGAAGAGTTGGCCGAGGACAACACAGGTTGCCTCATGAGAGGGCACCGGCTGGTAATTCCTTCGTCTTTAACCGACAGAGTCATTCAGCTGGCACATAGTGGACATCAGGGAATGGTTAAGACCAAGTCGCGACTGAGAACCAAGGTGTGGTTCCCCCTGATGGACGAGCTCGTTGAGGCCGCCGTCCGGGAGTGTCAGTGGTGCCAAGTAACTGGGGCAAACCCTAAGCCTGCTCCTGTGATCACGGAACCCAGGCCCCCTCGGCCATGGCTAAGCGTAAGTCTCGACTTCGGAAGTCTACCGGATGGAAGACACACGTTCGTGGCCATTGATGACTATTCCAAGTATCCGGAAATTGAAATTGTGAATGTTCTAAGTGCTGCGGAAATAATCCCGAAGTTGGAAAAGGTAATAGCGACGCATGGCATCTTTACAGAACTCAAAACTGACAATGGGCCGCCGTTTCAAAGCCAGGAGGTTGCCACATACTTAGCCTCGCTAGGCATCAAACATCGGAGGATTACTCCGCGCTGGCCGCAAGCCAACGGGGAGGTAGAGAGATTTATGCGGACCCTAAACAAGGTCATCCGCATAGCCCATGAGCCTCACCAGCCCCTGGAACTAGCTCTTTTCACATTCCTGAGAAATTACCGCCAAACTCCTCACACCACAACGGGTCTGGCTCCCGGACATTTGTCAATGGGCCGAGTGGTCACGGACTCAATTCCTCATCATCCTCACTGGTGCCCGGAAAGCCCTGATGATCGCCAAATTGATGAGCAAAGGCGCAGGATGCACGAGCAGGTCAGTCAGCGCCGTGGAGCTCGTCCGGTCCATCTGCAGCCAGGAGACAAGGTGTTGCTCAAGAACCGTTCAAGGAAGAGCAAGTTCCATCTTCCGTATGAGAAGCACCCCTGGACTGTCGTTAGTGTGCAAGGTACTCCAATAAGGGCTCGGAGGGACGGAGAACTCGTGACACGGAACGTGTCCCATTTCAAGAAATGTCACCTTGCAGAGATCCCTGCGACGGACCAGGGAAGGGAGCGCCGAATGCAGGTCCCGAGCCACCCTCCGATTCTCCCTGGAACACCCGAGGGAGTGGTGGGAGAGACGCCCCTAGCGCCAGTGATGGACACTCGCCTCCCAGTGGACAGTGACCACGGGGTGGCAGGGCATGAGGGAATGCCCGAAAGCTCAGAAGAATCCTTGCCCTCACAATCGAGCGAGACTGTGGGTGTCGAGTCCCAGGGGCGAGGAAGTTCCCAGTATCAGCTCCGACGCAATCCTGAGCCATCCAAGAAGCTGAGAGACTATTTCATGTAAGACTGTTCTTTTGTATTTTTGATTCTGTTTTTGGGAGGAATGTTATGTCGCAGCGGTGACGGAACCGCGGCGACTGAGAGGGTTCCCCCATGTGCTATATCCCCGTGGGAGAATCCCCTGGTGTCTCCCCGTTGTGACTGGACGACATGGTTCGGTCCAGTCACGTGATGGTTGATTAATAAAACGCCTACCGCGACACAGACGTCACTGGACGCGTGTGCGCGGTAGCCATTACACCCAACCACATTGGCTCCGTGTCTTTAATGGCAAAAGGCCCCAGCACCTACCGGTAGCTGATCCGGCAAAGGTTGTGCCCAGTCCAGCGGCACAACACAACAGCCACCACTGTTGCTAAGTTGAAGGCTGGTTTGCGCATGTGGGTTTCACTGTCCGTAGCATGGAGGTAGGGTGGTTCTTGTGTGTTGCACTGCACCCCAGATGGTATAATGTCTCCCCTCGCACTCCTTTTAGTCGCAAATGAGGGTTCTTCAATTGTAATCGGACTTTTGTGATTCACTTTTCAAAAAATTAAACAAATGTTCATACGACCATGAACTGGTTGAATTTTTTGTTTATTTGCTTCTTCTGAATGTTACGAAGACAATTATATCACTTCTTGTGGTTTCACCCCACAGATATTCAACCAACCACGAGTGCTTAAAATGACAATCCTCCATGCGTTTCGGACCTTGGACCCTTCATCAGGACGTTATTAAATGTTGTGAAACAAAGAAAAAAACCATGCGTTCGACCATTCACATATTTACCCAATTCAAGATAAGCAAATGAATACTGCAAAGTTCGGCCTCACGTCTAGCACTGTAAAACACATGGTTGTAATATCTATAGTGTCACAGAGGTAACCATGTGCATGTCACACAAAATCCTCATTTATGAATGACTCCTGAATGACCAGCTGCAGCAGTAGTCCCGGAGCCATCTTAACTTACTTCCATCTCCTGTTGACACTCTCTGATACTTTTGTTCAAAAGTTCTAATTTTGTCTCCTCACGTGCCCTATTAGATGTATTGCTCTTGTGGAACTTTACATGTCCCACAAGATGGGCTGTTACCTCGGTCCAACATTGTAATTTTGTTTTTCTTCGTGCTCCCTATGACTTTTTTGCTTTTCATGTACCTCACATGTTCCTCTATGATGATGTATTCATGCTTTTACATCATTCCACTTCCGCTCCTTTGTATAGCGCTCTAATACCCATTCGGGTCATGCTCGCACTTTATAAAACTTTTCAAATAAATATGTAACACTATAAGACGCCTCCACCCACTCCACTTGTGGCCTTTTCAAATGCTTGAGCTATTTTTATTTGCGTTGCAATTTCTGAAATCACGATAACAGTATTCCAGAAAGACGCGGCCATCGATGAACTATATACGGGTCTTCTGCCTCGAAGGTTTGTTGGTCACAACCGGTGTCCCTCCACTGATGCCCCCACTAATTCCATTACCTTTTCAATTAAATTCAGTTCAACAATTTATTCGGCAGCATTGTGGCAGCCATAAAAGTTATTCACAAAAAGATAAAGATAAAAACATTTTACACCATTACCTTTTATTTTACTCATGCTACTGCTGTCAGAAATCCCAAAAGGGAGGAGCTCTGGGATGCTCCCCACTTTTAGGGAGCACTAAGAATGTTAGGGCTTTTCCGACCGCAAAATAGCATTTTTGTATTCACAAAACCAAGGGCCAGATGTAGGTAAAATCAGTTTAGCGAGTCCTTAATAGCGATTTTTAGGGAATCGCTATTAAGGACTCGCAAAATGCTATGTAGGTAGGAATCTCAATAATTTTAGCGATTCCTACACATTCCTTATTTGCGACTCGCAAATTGCGAGTCCCAAATAAGGAATGGCTTCCCATTCATTCCTATGGGCCAAGAGGCCCATAGGAATGAATGGGAATTGCACGCGCAATTTCAAGGGTGCAAGGGTTCCAAAGGACACCCTGTTGCACCCCTGAATTGTGCATGTGTGCACTTGTGGCGCACATACATGCCCTAAGGGCATGTATGTGTGCCACATGGCACTTTGAAATAAGCAAAAAGTGCTTTTTAAAGGAAATCGCAACTTACCACCAAATTCAAGTTGGTGGTAATTTGCGATTCCTTAAGGCAATATCGCAATTTGCGATGCCTACTAGCATAGCATTTAGGGAATCGCAAATTGCGATTCTCTAAATGCTTGTGCAAAATAAGAAATCGCAATTTTTGCAATTCCTTATTTTGCAAGTAGGTATTTGCCTACCTACATAGCACACAGCTAAATTGCGATCGCAAACGCTGATATTCTGCGAATTTCAGCGTTTGCGATCGCTATTTCGCTTGCTACATCTGGCCCCAAATCACCAAAGTTGCAATTTGGGTTCGGTAATACACACAGAATCGGTATTTGGAAGGGGCGTGTTTAGGGTATTCCTTCCAGATACGATTCTTGAAGGCATGTATTCATGTTTTGTAACAATATCCAGTTGCAAATCATTAATATTTTACCACCTCCTCACAGAGCCATTCGCAAACAGGAAGGGGTCCCTGCGGGAACCTTCCTCTTTGAATATGTTGACAAAAATGTTTTTCAGGAGTAGGTTTGTGTAATTTTTCTTTTTTTTTTAACACATCCCCTTTTTAGGTCGAGCCTCGTAGCGCGCAAGCGCTGCTCTGGCAAGACTTTATGTTAGTGGTTTCACAAAGCTGACCAGACGCTCGTGCGTCATGGCCTTTTCTCTGCGGTTACCCGCACGGGCGACATCTGTTTCCAATTATCGTGCCCAGACGCGGGCGCGATAATTGGAAACACATGCCGGCCGTGCGGGTAATCGCAGGGAAAAGGCCATGACGCACGAGCGTCTGGTCAGCTTTCAAAAGCCCAGGCTGCCGGGCTCGCTCGCCCCGCTCCTCTCTTGTTTTTTTAACACCGAAGCCGGCAGCTGCTCTTTCCTCGCCTCCGCTCGCGTTTCTCATTCTCGCTTTCTTTCACCTTCCCTTCTTTCCATCTCCTCGTTTTTACACCCTGCCTCGCTCTTCCCTTTCGTCACCGCTTATTCCACCTCCTACCCCCCTTCTTAACACCCCTTGCATTTCTCTATTCCGAGTTATTTTTAGATTCGGTTCTCCCTCTTCTTTCCTCACGTTTCTCTGCTTCCCCACCTTCTTTCTCACCTCGTTTCCTTGTTCCTCAAACTTTCTCCTCCTCGCCTTCCCATCCGTCCTTTTTCTCATATACTCGCTCTCATCTCCCCTCTCCCTTCGTTCTGTCCGCTTTCTTACAACCTCTCCTTCATTCAGCATCCTCCCTCGTCCCTTCTTGCCTCTCGTCACCTGCCCTTCCTTGTCATCTTCTTAGCTCCTCCCCTTCTCCATTTCGCCGCCTCAGCTGCTCTCTCTCTTTGCCCCTCCTCGCCCTCCTCCCTGCCATCTCATCTCTCCTCTGCCATCGCCTCTCCATCCTCGTCACTTCATATCCTCTCTCCTTTCCGCTGCCCTTGCTTCATTCTCAACCCATCGCGTCTTCTGACCTCCTCTATCTCCTTCTCCCCTCTCCCGCTCATTTCCATATGTTCTCTTCAGCATCTCCGCCCGTCCCTCCTCCTTACACCCCTCCTTGTAACTCATCCTAATCACGCCACCACCTTATCTGAAACACACCCTCCGTTCTCATCCCACCTCCTTCCTATCTCACTCCTTCCATCTCAGCGCCTATCCTTCCTCCACTCCCTTCTCCTCCTTTCCCAACGCTCTTTTCCTTTTTATCTTCTCTCCTTCCTGCCTGCTTACTATACCCCTTTTCATCTCCTCTCAACTTCCGCCTCAACGCCCCAGCTCTTCTGCTACCGACTGTACCTGTTCTGATGCCTGCTCGCCTCTCTCCTCACGCACCGCTTGTGCGTCCCGTGCTCTACGGAAGCACACACAACTAGTGCCTGGAAGCACACACAACTAGTGACCAGAAGCACTGCCAGTGCTGCTCATCCGGCTTTGCTTCCTCAAGTCCACTCAAGCCTTCCTAGGCCAGTTCTTTGGCGAGGGGCCTGTCTGTCGAGCACTTGACCTCTGGTCCTTTCCAGGCCGGTCTAGTGAACACGGGACCACTGGGGACCACTGGGTACCCGTAGGCCTGTGCCCATTGAGGCCCGTCTCCTAGCAACATGGCTGTGGCTGGGGATCTTGTGTTCAGGTAAGTCCTGTCCGGTGGGAATGGGGTGCAGAGGGAGGGGAGAACATGCAGAGGGAGGGGAGATCATGCAGTGGAAAGGGGTGCATGCAGAGGGAGGGGAGAGCATACAGAGGGAGGGGAGAGCATGCAGTGGAAGGGGAGAGCATGCAGTGGAAGGGGGTGCATGCAGTGGAAGGGGGTGCATGCAGAGGGAGGGGAGAGCATGCAGTGGAAGGGGGTGCATACAGAGGGAGAGGAGAGCATGCAGAGGGAGGGGAGAGCATGCAGAGGGAGGGGAGAGCATGCAGTGGAAAAGGGGTGCATGCAGAGGGAGGGTAGAGCATACAGAGGGAGGGGAGAGCATGCAGTGGAAAGGGGTGCATGCAGTGGGAGGGGAGAGCATGCAGTGGAAGGGGGTGCATACAGAGTGAGGGGAGAGCATGCAGTGTAAGTGGAGAGCACGCAGTGGAAAAGGGCGCATGCAGAGGGAGGGGAAAGCATGCAGTGGGAGAGGGGACCTTGGGGACTGAACCCCCTGGAGTAAGGTTATTAGGTGACTCCATCTCACAAGATTCCGTGCTCCTGTTCTGCCTGTTCGATTGCCAACTCAGTTCAATCTGGGAGCGGTGGTCCTGGTTCAGGGGCTCCAACTGACCTAATACTTCTGAAAACAATCATTTGTAAAAGGAATGTTCTGGACCCTTGAGTCTTTGGTGACAGAGCGCCACCTGGTGACCTGCCCCTAGTGCCAGAGGTGGCAACGAGGACAACCAAAGGGTTCTTGTGTCAGTGTTGAGCAGAAAGCTCAGAGTCACTATGTGGTATGAAAGGGCTGGGCCTCAGATGCCTTTTGGCGTTTAATTGCTATAAAGAGCCACTAAGGTCCAGCAACCGAATATTTGTGGTACCAGGCAGAGAAGCAGCGAGGAAGGAGAGGCCTGCTAAGATTCAAGGATGGTTGTATCGTAATTTCATTCACATAGCGCTTTCTACCCCTGAAGATGTGTTGACGCGCTTTACGGCGAGTAGCATACTACTCTGTAACCCAGGATTAGTGGTTAGATCCAGCGGTTAGTAGGTTACTAGGTTTAGTCTTGTGCTTTCATGGAAAGCGTTCAATGCATTTACTTCAGTTGCTTTTGTGATGAATGTAATTACTAGGAGTGAGGTGACATCATTATTAGAGGCTTGCTGGCGTGATGCAAAACTGATGCGAGGGCTGCAACAGAGTATGTATTATTTGGTTTAAAGAAAGTAGAGGTTATGTATGGAATGAGGTGTAGCCAGCTTACAGAGATATATAATAGGAAATAAGTGCAAAGGGGCATGCAAATTAGTGTAGGAAAAGCATCATTTCAGGTTGGCCCACTTTCACTTTGTAGCATGTGTCGTGCCCTGTCAGAAAGGGAATGGCACCTGACACGTCAATTACGCCATGAATCCTGCTGTCCTGCTGTGTCTTTGTTTTCGATGTATCGGTCCTGACATTGTGTCGTACCCTCCCTTATCTGGGTGCTGCCTTATCCTGTATTTTTCTTGACTGTGATATGATTGATGTTATTTGTCTCTGAACAATTGTAAAGCGCTCTGATACCCCCAGGGGTCATGTTCGCGTTGTATAAAACTTTCTAAATAAATAGTGATAGGGTATACAGGTGTGTCGTGAGAGGGGTTGTTCGATAGCGGTGAAGGAGAAGAGGAGAGGGGGCATTTAATACTTGTAAACCAAGGTAAAGTTTCTATGCAGGGTTTAGCAACATAGGAGGAGGTGATTTGTGAAAACTGCACACAATCTTAAGCGTATAAGTGTAGAAAATACTGGCATTATTTGCCAGTGAGGCAGTTTTTAGGTCGAGCCTCGAGTAGCGCGCAAGCGCTACTCTGGCAAGACTTTAAGTTAGGGGTTTCAAAAAGCTGACCAGACGCTCGTGCGTCATGGCCTTTTCCCTGCGGTTACCTTCACGGGCGCCATCTGTTTGCAATTATCATGCCCAGACGCGGGCGCGATAATTGGAAACAGATCGCTCGCTTTGGCGCGCGCGCGCCCACCACTCGTTCCTAATGATCGGGGTACAGCACGTCCCTCTGAGAAAGAAAACTGACCTCTGGCGGGAGGAGGCCCTGCAGCCGCCATGCCTCTCCAGATGCGCTGTACCTTGCAGGAGTCTTAAAAGGGTGCCATGTTCAGTTGAAACTGAAAGCCGCATTTGGCAGCAATAAAGCCACTTATGTGTCCAACCTGATGCCAAAAGCCATTACGTAAATAAGTAAGCACTAGAAGGATAAAACAGAAGAATGTTAATCGGGTTCACATCCAGCCCGTCTTCCCAGCTCTTTGCTGAACGCATTCATTACGAGGGGAGATTGCGCGAGAGAGAAAGAGGTTGCGTTGCTGCTTAAGACGTGCCCGAGCAGGCAGGAATGTACAGAGCTGTGCAAGCAGGGTCACACAGGCAAGGTCGAAGCTGACTTCCAGGGCTAACATGGGAAGAGATTTTGTTCAGGCAGTTGCGCATACTAGGTATATCTTATACAGGGAAATTTAAATATAAAACGTGCCAAACAGGCACGGGAGTACATAACACGTGTATCTGTAAAGCGCACGATCACCTGTGTGCATCTTGGCACTGAATAACAGATGTTTATTTTTACCTAGCTCAATTGTACTAATTTTATCGACCTCAGAAGGATGAAAGGCTGAGTGGACCCGCTGGGATTTGAATCTATGACCACGAGGTCAAAGATAGGCCCTTACAGTGGAGCTGTCCACTAAGTCACCAGACCGGGATTTATAAGGGAGGGGTGGTGGGCAAGTCTTCCAGTAACCGAAATTCGTTTTTGTTTATGTGGTATGATTATTTTTTAAATCATGGGATTGATATACCATGCGAGGTGTTGCACTCGTTTCTGGGGTGTAAAATGCACTGAGTCTGCTCACAGACCTGCAGTGGAATTTAGAGATCTTCAAATTATTTTATTATCGCTCAGGGCTATATATATATTCCGAGCATTGCAAGAAAAACACGTTGCAAAAACGCAGAACAGCCTTTTTCGTCCTTTTTTTCCTTATTCTTTTTCCCGTGTTCAAATCTTGCAACTATACTTTGCCAGATAAGTAAGCTCTTTAAGCTGGATACACGTTGCCGATTTACACGTACATTCGCAATATAAATATGCTGACGGTGTGTGCTTTCACTTTTTTTTTTTAAGCTGGAAGGCATATTTGACAGGAAGCACTCGTCTTTTATTTTAACCACCACTAGGGTGAATTTAAGAGGCGCACCGATTCTTGTGCACTGGAAGCCCTGGCGGTAAGTGTGTACTTTCCCGATGCCTGTTAGGAACTAGTAAGGAAGAGAGTTGCGAATTGTTCGCTTTTAACGGGACTACTCAGTCACTGGGCCTGCACATTCTTGAAAAAAGTAAAACACGACGTTTTCCTAACTTGAAAAAGACAGCTGCCTGCTTTGGTTGCGTGAGAAGTGACCTAGCAGATTGTTCCAAGGCGCCCATGTAAACAGGACACGCTTCTGAGCTTTGTGGGAAGAGTGAAGCTGTTTTTGGTTTTTTTTTACACTTGAACTTTAGCAGTCTGCCTTCATTTTAATTTTCGTTTTAGTTCCACCTGACTTTGGTTGTCTAATATTTTAGTACAGCAGGAACATGTGTTCAATAGACTACACTATTTGCCAAACACGAAGCCACTGACCTAATGTAAGATTGCTCACTGTTACAGGAAGCTGATGCGTGTCATGGACGTCAAATGGTGTAGCAGCTGCTGCCCCATACCTGCTATTTATTTTGTCTTGTTACCCATGATCTCAGGGAGCCGGGAGGCAGAGGAAGGAAAAACAAGCATTGGCATAGCCAATAGGTCTCGCTTTTGGGACATTATAAGTGTTTAGCCATGCAATGGTTGATGTTGTTGCACCAAGGATATTGTGCTGCATAACTAAATACTTATAAGGTCCCAAAAGCGAGACCTATTGGCTATGCCAATGCTTGTTTTTTAAGGAGCCAGGGCTGCATTTAAACAAAAAAAAGATTGGTTTATTTAAAAGCACCCACAGATATGTTTTCTATGAAAGTTATGACAATGGCAGTAGGCCTGACATATTTATTGTGAAAAGTATTTATTAAAGTCAGTAGGCCTTTATGGTGGAACGTTAATACACTGTGTTAAAGACCCCGTGACATGCATTTTGGTATGCTGAATTTCAAAGATTACCAGGCATGGTTTTGATGTTGGTTAACTCGTCTCACAAACTCTTGTGGCTGAAAACTTGCTCAGTAATAATCATTGTGAGGCATTTTTGTGAGGGTTGTAGCTTGTAGTGTGATATGTACATATATTTGTCATTTTATGACTGTATGCGTAATACAATAGGCCTGAATTGGTTCTGATGAAAAGGTGAAGGTGAAGGCTTGATTGCGTCATTGTAGTTGTAATGGGTTTATGTAGTGTTTCCTACCTCTCACGAGACTTTGAAGTGCTTTATGGAGAGTAGTGCGCTGCTCAAGAACCCAAGTTTAATGGTTATTGTTGGTTATTGCGATTAGTCATCTGATCTCAAGAGAATAATGCACGCCTTTACTCCAGCAACTTTGTGATAGATTAGTATGAGATAGGTGTGATCATTAGTGGGGCTTTGTGGTTTGGGGTGATTGGTTGGTGACATAGATAGGCTGGCCATAGGGACAAACCTATTTCAGATACCATAGGTCTGATCTGTTTGTGTTATTGCAGACTCAGTGGGCCGGACTAACCTACTGTGACGCGAACAGTCCTTTAAAGGTAGATTATTGTGACACAGTGTTGGAGACTGTGTCGTTATTGTGTCCCACGGAAGCCTCACAGGTTACTGTTGTAGGCAGGCATCTGGTGTTTGTCAGGCCCCCTGACGAGCTCTGGGCGGAGTGATAATCCTTGTCAACCCATTTACGGTGGAATTGTGTATTTTTTTGCCAACTGTAACTGTGTACATATTTGTGTGTAAAAAGGCTGTAGGTTTGATTGGTGCATTGGGGTAAATGTATAGATGTAATCTGTTTATTATGAAACGCTACAATAAAAGCATCGGAGCTTACATATTCATTGTGAACAGCTATGTTAAAGCCAATAGGCCTTTAAAGGTGGAGTCTTATTACACCTCAGTAAAAGAGAGATTTGCTACATCGAATGCCACAGATTACCTGAGAGGAATGGGTTGTGCTGTTGGTTACCCAGGTTGACAAACCCTTGGGGTTCATGATTTGCCCTATGACAATTCTTGCCACACTCTCTTTGGAGGGCCAGAAAGATGTAGTTGCCTGCCAGGTTCTTATAATCAAATGTGTAAAAATGCTTATGCAAATACATGTGCATTCATGCATGCACACATACATACGTACATACATGCATACCTACATACATAATGACATACATACATGCAGACAAATACATCATTTGGGGTGGAGTTCAGTTAGCCCTCTTCTGCTATTGGTTTGTTCGAGTGTCAATCACATTCTGCTTCAGCCCATGACATCATACAGCAGGAGGCCTAATGCCCCGTAAATGATGGCATTTTGCCGGATCATATTGCACACATTTGTGTGAAAATGAGTATGCTACAGTGCCAGTGTTGCTGGGCCAGTCCTTTAGTCTTTCAATTTCTTTTATGACAGCTCCCCTTTCATATCTGTTGTCCTGCTTCTTCTGTTTTGTTTGTATTTTCGAGCATTGTACCATTCCCCAGACAGTGCTTATTTCATCTTTAGTGCACCTCATCCAATGTGGCCACTGCTTCTAAACCTGGCAGCCATCTTGGGATGGTGCCATAGATAGCGTATCATTGTTTTACTCTTTGAAGATGGCCTACACGTTTTAAAGTATTATATCAGCCATTTTGGATTTGTACAATGATGATACACTATGCATAATACAATTTAAGGATGGTCGCCCAGTGCAATGTCCACTGAGCTGCAATCTCAGAATCGTATTGTGCATAGCGTATGTCTGTTTTACCATTCCAAGATGCTTCTAACACAGTGAAACCAAAGGGGATGATGGACGGAGTGTTGAACATTGCAAGCACTCACCCCCAATCAACTGATCTGGGTTTAATTCATCATCATTCTTTAGCTCACTCCACCACCCCAGTTCAGACATGGCCATATGCAAATCAGTCTGACCCTGTGCCTCAAGGGAACAGTCCAGCCCGAACTGCCAAGCCATGTCTTCCCTGGACCGGAAACAAGCATCCTGGGACCGGTTTCTGGCTTACAGCCGTCATCAGCCAGGCTAACTTGAATCCAGTGGCAAAATGAGCAAGGGACCCACGTCTGGGCATACCCTGCCAACTTAGGGCGAACATAGCAAAACCAAAGGGGATGATGGACGGAGTGTTGAACATTGCAAGCACTCACCCCCAGTCAACTGATCTGGGTTTAATCCATCATCATTCTTTAGCTCACTCCGCCACCCCAGTTCAGACATGGCCATATGCAAATCAGTCTGACCCTGTGCCTCATGGGAACAGTCCAGCCCGAACTGCCAAGCCATGTCTTCCCTGGACCGGAAACAAGCATCCTGGGACCGGTTTCTGGCTTACAGACCCTGTTGGAATTTTAAAATAACAATACACTATGTACAATTTCATTGCAAGACAGCCACATGCTGCATTGTTTAATTTTATTTTAAGTATATGCCTGCAACATTTAGGCAGCAGCATGTTTCTTTTTCTACTTTCATTCTTTTAATTTATCTTCCATAGGCTTGTGGAGTTTATAGGTATTTTATTGTGGAACTGAGAATGTATGAATGCAAGAATGAATCTGTGGATGGATGAATGGGCGTATGAGTGCAAGGATGACTGGCATAGTGCATGTATAATGACTTATCGAGTGACTAACCTGCCAGTGACTGTAGAGACACTTTCAGTCATAAGCCAAACCTATTGCCATAGTTTGTCTGATACTATGGACTTCACGTATCAGAGGGCACATGAAAAAAACGAGGCCTGGGCGGAACACGCGGAGTTTCACTCCGTGGAGTTTTGCGGATTTACCCCAAACTCAGCGAGATTCTGCTGAGTTCCGCAAGCGGCAGAGCTGCGATACGTCACGATGCTCGTGGTGATTTTTAGCATTGGGAGCTTGTCCTGCGCTGTAAATCAGGGCTTCATCCAAAATTGCAGCACTGAAACAGCCCTGCTGCAAGTGATTGATGATGCGCTGCATATACTCGACTCTGGGGAATCGTGTCTTCTGATTCTTCTAGACCTCTCTGCAGCCTTTGACACGGTTAATCATAGCACCCTCCTCAACACTCTTCAACAGAGAATGGATCTGGATGGCACAGTGCTCAAATGGTTTGCCTCTTTCCTCTCGGACAGATCCCAAATGATCAAGATAGCGAACAGTCTTTCATCTCCATTGGCTGTAGGTCAAGGCGTCCCTCAAGGTTCTATCCTGGCACCCACTTTGTTTAATCTCTACCTGGAACCATTAGGGAACCTTCTAAGCAAATCTGGGATCCATTACCATCTTTATGCGGACGACACTCAAATCTACCTTAAGGTGTCTTCCGCACACGATCTCTCACTACTCAACTCTACTCTCAACTCTATTCACAACTGGATGTTAGCTCACCAACTCATTCTTAATCCCGCCAAAACTGAATTCCTCCTCCTCTCTACCTCTCTCTCTCACCTCCTCCTGTTCAATCTTGGATGGATCAGCTGAACCTACTCAACAACAAACCCATCATTGTCGACAGCGCTAAATCCCTAGGTGTCATTCTTGACAAAAGACTCAACCTAATCTCCCACATCAACTCTATTGCTAAGAACGCACGTTACCAGTTGCGCCTTCTATGGGGGATCCGTCGGTTCTTCCCGGAGAAAGACTTAAAAACCTTGGTACAATCTCTTGTTCTCTCAAGACTGGATTATTGCAATTCTCTTCTGACGGGCCTACCCAAATCCCACCTCTCCCCTCTCAAATCCATCCTCCATTCAGCAGCTCGCTTCATTTCAGGGTCTAAACGAAGCGACCACGTCACTCCTATCCTGTCCTCTCTTCGATGGCTTCCGATCGAGGCAAGATCTATTTACAAAACTGCCTGCATCACACACAAAGCCTTACACACGTCCTCCCCTCGTTACCTGGCGAATAAATTGAAATTGTCCGGTGGCTCTCGCCCTTCTCGCAATGCGGAAAAGCTTCTGCTTGAGCCCCCGTCTTCAAAAGGGAAAGATCGATGGCGCAATCCTTCTCAGGCAATGCGGTGAGAATCTGGAACTCGCTTCCCCCATTGCTCCGTGCCACCTCCTCTACCCGGATCTTCAAAGCTGACCTCAAATCTCTTCTCTTCCAAAGACACTTTCAGAACTAATACTTTCATTCTCAGGCCCCTCTAGGAAGTTTGCTCTTCATTGTAAATTTGTACTTTTTCCTGTACATTCCTCACCCTTGCGTGCTGTGTTGGATTTTATGTTTGTGTACCCTTCATTTTAAGTCTCCTGTTTAATTCACGCCCTCTCTACTCCCTCGAGGAAGTTCTTCCACTATAGGAAATTCTGTACTCCATGCCTATAGAAGTGCCTTCCCAGTGTGTTCTGAGTGACTGCCACTTATTGCAGTATTATACCTCTATTTGTATTTTGTATCTTATGTATCATGCACACTTGTCACTTTTTCCTCCTGTAACGTATACCTCTTTTTGTATCTTGTTTGTTTTTGTTATTTGCACAATTGTCACTTTTTCCTCATGTAATGTAACGCTTGCTTTTGTATTATGCTCACTTGTATCCTTCTCCTCATGTAATGTTACTGTTCCTATTGTGAAGCGCTCTGACACCTTCGGGTAAAGTCTGCGCTATATAAAAACGCATAAATAAATAACAAACGGCACCAAGCAGGGTCCCAGAGTGCTCTGCCTCGTCTACTATTCACTCATAATAACAAGTCCACCCCTCACATGATCTAGTTGTGGTCTGCCCCCCCCTGGGTAATGGACCAATTATTGTAAACCAAGCAGCATCTCTAGGATTTACTGGGGACAGCAAACTCATGTCTTGTCTGATGTGGTCTACACTGTATAAAACTGTAAAAATATAAATAGATAAACACTCAGCCAAGGAATTGTGAAACATGAGAGCTCCCCAGCCCCTCCAACCCGGTGGCAGATCTAGTGGAGTGGGAGTATCAGTTTGCGATTAAGGAGGGGGAGGGGGGTGCAGCTGTTACTTAGCAACTACAGGAGATCAAGATGATTCCTGTGTAAACATAAAATGGCCTACCTCCACTTTCAGGTGTAAGTGGATGGCATGTCCTCTGAGGTCAGTGAGAGTTGGGGGACTCACCCTCTTCGATTACTAAGAGTAGGTGACTCGACCTCTGTGGTCACTGAAAGCAGCTGACTCACCCTATAAGGTCAGTGAGAGTTGGGGACACACCCTCTTCGATTACTAAGAGTGGGTGACTCGACATCTGTGGTCACTGAAAGCAGCTGACTCACCCTATAAGGTCAGTGAGAGTAGGAGACTCACCCTCTTCGATTACTAAGAGTAGGTGACTCGACCTGTGTGGTCACTGAAAGCAGCTGACTCACCCTTTAAGGTCAGTGAGAGTTGGGGGATTCGCCCTCTTCGATCACCAAGAGTAGGTGAGTCGACCTCTGTGGTCACTGAAAGCAGCTGACTTCCCTGTAAGGTCAGTGAGAGTTGGGGGACTCGCCCTCTTTGATTACCAAGAGTAGGTGACTCGACCTCTGTGGTCACTGAAAGCAGCTGACTCACCCTATAAGGTCAGTGAGAGTTGGGGGACTCGCCCTCTTCGATTACAAAGAGTAGGTGACTCGACCTCTGTGGTCACTGAAAGCAGCTGACTCACCCTGTAAGGTCAGTGAGAGTGGGAGACTCACCCTCTTCGATTAGTAAGAATAGGTGACTTGACCTCTGTGGTCACTGAAAGCAGCTGACTTCCCTGTAAGGTCAGTGAAATTTGGGGACTCAGCCTCTTCGATTACTAAGAGTAGGTGACTCGACCTCTGTGGTCACGGAAAGCAGCTGACTCACCCTATAAGGTCAGTGAGAGTGGGACACGCACCCTCTTCGATTACTAAGAGTAGGTGACTCACCCTCTGTGGTCACTGAAAGCAGCTGACTTCCCTGTAAGGTCAGTGAGATTTGGGGACTCACCCTCTTCGATTACTAAGAGTAGGTGACTCGACCTCTGTGGTCACGGAAAGCAGCTGACTCACCCTATAAGGTCAGTGAGAGTGGGACACGCACCCTCTTCGATTACTAAGAGTAGGTGACTCACCCTCTGTGGTCACTGAAAGCAGCTGACTTCCCTGTAAGGTCACCCTCTTGGATTATTGAGAGTGGCCATTATGGCCCTGTTGTACTACTAAAGGCGGGGGATGTGACCTTTTATGTCACTGACAATTGAGACTCACTCTCTAGAATCACTGAGTGTGAGTGGCTCACCCTCTATGCTCAATGAAGTTTGGTTACTCACTTTGCAGAGTCACTAAAATTAGGAGAACCAACCTGTGAAGTCACTAAAAGTAGCAGACTAATCATCAAAGGTCACTGGGAGTTTCAGACTCACTCTCTATGGTTAATAAGAGTAAAATATGCACTGTCTAGAGTTGCTAAGAGTTGGGGACTCTCACTCCTGAGAGTAGGTGACTCAATCTCTAAGGTCACTGATAGTCGGGCACTCAACCTCTAAGGTCTTTCAGATTAGGTGACTCTCTCTCTAAGATCACTGGGAGCTGGGAACTCACCCTGTAAGGTCTTTGAGAATAGATTACTCTCTCTCTCAGGTCATTGAGAGTTGGGAACTCACCCTGTAAGGTATTTGAGAATAGATTACTTTCTTCATTAGGTCACTGAGAGTTGGGTACTCACCCTCTATGGTCATTAAGATTAGGTGACTCTCTCTTTAAGATAACTGAGAGTTGGGAACTCACCCTGTAAGGTCTTTGAGAATAGATTACCTTCTCCATTAGGTCACTGAGAGTTGGGTACTCGCCCTCTATGGTCATTGTGATTAGGGGACTCTCTCTCTAAGGTCAATGAGATTTGGGAACTCATCCTGTAAGGTCATTGAGAACAGATGGCATTCTTCCTAAGGTCACTGAGAGTTGGGAACTCACTCTCTAAAGTCATTAAGAATAGATGACCGTCTCTCTAAAGTCACTGAGAGTTGGTCATTGAGAATAGAAGACTTTCTTTCTACTGAGAATTAGTTATTGAGAATAGGTGACTCTTTCTAAGGTCACTGAGAGCGGGGAACTCACCCTCTATGATCATTGAGAATAGATGACTCTCTCTGTCTAAGGTCATTGAGAGTTGGGAACTTACCCTGTAAGGTATTTGAGAATAGATGACTTTCTCCATTAGGTCACTGAGATTTGGGAACTCGACCTGTAAGGTCATTGAGATCAGATGCATTCTTCCTAAGGTCACTGAGAATTGGGAGCTCACCCTCTAAAGTCATTGAGAATAGATGACTCTCTCTGTAAAGTCACTGAGAGTTGGTCATTGAGAATAGATGACTCTCTTTCTACGGTCACTGAGAATTAGTTATTGAGAATAGGTGACTCTTTCTAAGGTCACTGAGAGCGGGGAACTCGCCCTCTATGATCATTGAGAATAGATGACTCTCTCTGTCTAAGGTCATTGAGAGTTGGGAACTTACCCTGTAAGGTATTTGAGAATAGATGACTTTCTCCATTAGGTCACTGAGATTTGGGAACTCGACCTGTAAGGTCATTGAGAACAGATGCATTCTTCCTAAGGTCACTGAGAATTGGGAGCTCACCCTCTAAAGTCATTGAGAATAGATGACTCTCTCTGTAAAGTCACTGAGAGTTGGTCATTGAGAATAGATGACTCTCTTTCTACGGTCACTGAGAATTAGTTATTGAGAATAGGTGACTCTTTCTAAGGTCACTGAGAGCGGGGAACTCGCCCTCTATGATCATTGAGAATAGATGACTCTCTCTGTCTAAGGTCATTGAGAGTTGGGAACTCACCCTGTAAGGTATTTGAGAATAGATGACTTTCTCCATTAGGTCACTGAGATTTGGGAACTCGACCTGTAAGGTCATTGAGAACAGATGCATTCTTCCTAAGGTCACTGAGATTTGGGAGCTCACCCTCTAAAGTCATTGAGAATAGATGACTCTCTCTGTAAAGTCACTGAGAGTTGGTCATTGAGAATAGATGACTCTTTCTACGGTCACTGAGAATTAGTTATTGAGAATAGGTGACTCTTTCTAAGGTCACTGAGAGCGGGAACTCGCCCTCTATGGTCACTGAGAATAGATGACTCTCTCTGTCTAAGGTCATTGAGAGTTGGGAACTTACCCTGTAAGGTATTTGAGAATAGATGACTTTCTCCATTAGGTCACTGAGATTTGGGAACTCGACCTGTAAGGTCATTGAGAACAGATACATTCTTCCTAAGGTCACTGAGAATTGGGAGCTCACCCTCTAAAGTCATTGAGAATAGATGACTCTCTCTGTAAAGTCACTGAGAGTTGGTCATTGAGAATAGATGACTCTCTTTCTACGGTCACTGAGAATTAGTTATTGAGAATAGGTGACTCTTTCTAAGGTCACTGAGAGCGGGGAACTCGCCCTGTATGATCATTGAGAATAGATGACTCTCTCTGTCTAAGGTCACTGAGAGTTGGGAACTTACCCTGTAAGGTATTTGAGAATAGATGACTTTCTCCATTAGGTCACTGAGATTTGGGAACTCGACCTGTAAGGTCATTGAGAACAGATGCATTCTTCCTAAGGTCACTGAGAATTGGGAACTCACCCTCTAAGGTCATTGAGAATAGATGACTCTCTCTGTAAAGTCACTGAGAGTTGGTCATTGAGAATAGATGACTCTCTTTCTACGGTCACTGAGAATTAGTTATTGAGAATAGGTGACTCTTTCTAAGGTCACTGAGAGCGGGGAACTCGCCCTGTATGATCATTGAGAATAGATTACTCTCTCTGTCTAAGGTCATTGAGAGTTGGGAACTTACCCTGTAAGGTATTTGAGAATAGATGACTTTCTCCATTAGGTCACTGAGATTTGGGAACTCGACCTGTAAGGTCATTGAGAACAGATGCATTCTTTCTAAGGTCACTGAGAATTGGGAGCTCACCCTCTAAAGTCATTGAGAATAGATGACTCTCTCTGTAAAGTCACTGAGAGTTGGTCATTGAGAATAGATGACTCTCTTTCTACGGTCCCTGAGAATTAGTTATTGAGAATAGGTGACTCTTTCTAAGGTTACAGAGAGCGGGGAACTCGCCCTCTATGGTCATTGAGAATAGATGACTCTCTCTGTCTACGGTCATTGAGAGTTGGGAACTCACCCTGTAAGGTATTTGAGAATAGATGACTTTCTCCATTAGGTCACTGAGAATTGGGAACTCACCCTCTAAGGTCATTGAGAGTTGGGAACTAACTCTCTTGCCTTACTGAGAGTAGTGTGACTATGAGTAGGGGCAGGGTTGGCTCCAGGGTTCAGATGCTAGTATAGTCTCTCACAAATATTGTGTGAAAATCATTACAAAAATATCACCTCCTAAACATTCATAATATAAACTCTGCACTCATTGGGATGATACTATTTAAAATGACATTCAGGTCATGATACACGCGATGATATTATTATAAACAATATTCAGGTCATAATACTTGGGATGATTCTATTGTAAACGATATTCAATAATATCATCCAGATTATCATGACCTATTGTAGAAGATATTCAGGTCATGATACTCAAGATGAAATTACTGTAAACGATATTCAGAACACAGTACTTTGGATGATATTATTAACCATATTCAGGACCTGATATTGCAATGATATTATTGTAAACAATATTCAGCTCATGATACTCGGGATGATAATATTGTAAACAATATTCAGCTCATGGTACTCGGGATGATAGTATTGTAAACGATATTCAGGACACGAAACTTGGGATAGTATTATTATAAATTATATTCAGGACATTATATTTGCGATGATATCATTGTAAACGGAATTCAGGTTGTGATACTTATGTCAAATGATATTTCTTACACAATATTTTGAAACACAGCCGACAGTTCGTCTAATTTTGCGCATGCGCAAGCGGAGGAAGCTACAGAATTTTTGCTGATGCTGATGCTGTACCCCTTGAACTTTTTTCTCTTTACAAAGTACTTCACTTTAGTTAGTGAGTGATTCTTACTTTCTAACATTACAGTAAAATGAAAATAACATAATATAAAATGAAGATAAGACGCACATAAAAAAAAAACTAGAGGCCAGGATGGGAAAAGTTGGAGGTGGTACAGGTGGTACTATTCTGTAGATCTTATTCAAAAGGTGCCTTATTGATGTGGTGGCTTTAAAACAATGCTTTCTTTTATAAAGAGAATAGAGCCATAAAAACTCAAGACTTGGTTGTTTACCGCTTAAAAGCTGCTCTCTTTGCTGAAGCGCCAGGATACCTTTTACTGGAATAACAGAGCACTCACTACTACGCTAATATGTTGAATTCATTTTTCAATCAAGTTCCACAGATTCCTGTTAGTATAGTGACTCGAATTATTCACGCTGATCGCACCCATTCTCTCCAGCGCCACTTGAGTTGAGCAGCCGAGCAAGGAGGGCCATTGTGGGTTGGATTGCCAGCTTAGAAGCATCTTCCTTCATTGACATGCTTACAGGCCTGTGCTTGGATGGATGGCTGGGGCCCGGTGGAGCCATGTGCTGTTTGACTCTTCAGGCCTGTGTTTGGACGGATGGCTGGGGCCCGCCCAGTGGACCCGTGTGCGGTTTGACTCTTCAGGCCTGTGCTTGGATGGATGGCTGGGGCCCGGTGGAGCCGAGTGCGGTTTGACTCTTCAGGCCTGTGCGTGGATGAATGGCTGGGGCCCAGTGGAACCATGTGCTGTTTGACTCTTCAGTCCTGTGCGTGGATGGATGGCTGGGGCCCCTTGGAGCCATGTGCTGTTTGACTCTTCAGGCCTGTGCTTGGATGGATAGCTGGGGCCCGGTGGAGCCGTGTGCGGTTTGACTCTTCAGGCCTGTGCTTGGATGGATGGCTGGGGCCCGGCGGAGCCGAGTGCTGTTTGACTCTTCAGGCCTGTGCTTGGATGGATGGCTGGGGCCCGGTGGAGCCGAGTGCTGTTTGACTCTTCAGGCCTTTGCTTGGATGGATGGCTGGGGCCCGGTGGAGCCGTGTGCTGTTTGACTCTTCCTGCCTGTGCGTGGATGGATGGCTGGGGCCCGGTGGAGCCGTGTGCGGTTTGACTCTTCAGGCCTGTGCTTGGACGGATGGCTGGGGCCCGGTGGAGCCGAGTGCTGTTTGACTCTTCAGGCCTGTGCTTGGACGGATGGATGGGGCCCGGTGGAGCTGTGTGCTGTTTGACTCTTCAGGCCTGTGCTTGGATGGATGGCTGGGGCCCCTTGGAGTCATGTGCTGTTTGACTCTTCAGGCCTGTGCTTGGATGGATGCTTGGGTCCCGGTGGAGCCATGTGCTGTTTGACTCTTCAGGCCTGTGTTTGGACGGATGGCTGGGGCCCGGTGGAGCCGGGTGCGGTTTGACTCTTCAAGCCTGTGCGTGGATGGATGGCTGGGGCCCGGTGGAGCCATGTGCTGTTTGACTTTTCAGGCCTGTGCGTGGATGGATGGCTGGGGCCCCTTGGAGCCATGTGCTGTTTGACTCTTCAGGCCTGTGCCTGGACGGATGGCTGGGGCCTGCCCAGTATACCCGTGTGCGGTTTGACTCTTCAGTCCTGTGCTTGGATGGATGGCTGGGGCCCGGTGGAGCCGAGTGCGGTTTGACTCTTCAGGCCTGTGCGTGGATGAATGGCTGGGGCCCCTTGGAGCCATGTGCTGTTTGACTCTTCAGGCCTGTGCTTGGATGGATGGCTGGGGCCCGGTGGACCCATGTGCTGTTTGACTCTTCAGGCCTGTGCTTGGATGGATGGCTGGGGCCCGGTGGACCCGAGTGCGGTTTGACTCTTCAGGCCTGTGCGTGGATGAATGGCTGGGGCCCAGTGGAACCATGTGCTGTTTGACTCTTCAGGCCTGTGCTTGGATGGATGGCTGGGGCCTGGTGGAGCCATGTGCTGTTTGACTCTTCAGGCCTGTGCTTGGACGGATGGCTGGGGCCCGCCAGTGGACCCGTGTGCGGTTTGACTCTTCAGGCCTGTGCTTGGATGGATGGCTGGGGCCCGGTGAAGCCGAGTGCGGTTTGACTCTTCAGGCCTGTGCGTGGATGAATGGCTGGGGCCCAGTGGAACCATGTGCTGTTTGACTCTTCAGTCCTGTGCGTGGATGGATGGCTGGGGCCCCTTGGAGCCATGTGCTGTTTGACTCTTCAGGCCTGTGCTTGGATGGATAGCTGGGGCCCGGTGGAGCCGTGTGCGGTTTGACTCTTCAGGCCTGTGCTTGGATGGATGGCTGGGGCCTGCCCAGTGGACCCGTGTGCTGTTTGACTCTTCAGGCCTATGCTTGGATGGATGGCTGGGGCCCGGCGGAGCCGAGTGCTGTTTGACTCTTCAGGCCTGTGCTTGGATGGATGGCTGGGGCCCGGTGGAGCCGAGTGCTGTTTGACTCTTCAGGCCTGTGCTTGGATGGATGGCTGGGGCCCGGTGGAGCCGTGTGCTGTTTGACTCTTCTGGCCTGTGCGTGGATGGATGGCTGGGGCCCGGTGGAGCCGTGGTGCGGTTTGACTCTTCAGGCCTGTGCTTGGACGGATGGCTGGGGCCCGGTGGAGCCGTGTGCAGTTTGACTCTTCAGGCCTGTGCTTGGACGGATGGCTGGGGCCCGGTGGAGCCGAGTGCTGTTTGACTCTTTCAGGCCTGTGCTTGGACGGATGGCTGGGGCCCGGTGGAGCTGTGTGCTGTTTGACTCTTCAGGCCTGTGCTTGGATGGATGGCTGGGGCCCCTTGGAGTCATGTGCTGTTTGACTCTTCAGGCCTGTGCTTGGATGGATGCTTGGGTCCCGGTGGAGCCATGTGCTGTTTGACTCTTCAGGCCTGTGTTTGGACGGATGGCTGGGGCCCGGTGGAGCCGTGTGCGGTTTGACTCTTCAGGCCTGTGCGTGGATGGATGGCTGGGGCCCGGTGGAGCCATGTGCTGTTTGACTCTTCAGGCCTGTGCGTGGATGGATGGCTGGGGCCCCTTGGAGCCATGTGCTGTTTGACTCTTCAGGCCTGTGCTTGGATGGATGGCTGGGGCTTCTTGGAGCCATGTGCTGTTTGACTCTTCAGGCCTGTGCTTGGACGGATGGCTGGGGCCTGCCCAGTGGACCCGTGTGCCTTTTTGACTCTTCAGTCCTGTGCTTGGCTGGATGGCTGGGGCCCGGTGGAGCCGAGTGCGGTTTGACTCTTCAGGCCTGTGCGTGGATGAATGGCTGGGGCCCCTTGGAGCCATGTGTTGTTTGACTCTTCAGGCCTGTGCTTGGATGGATGGCTGGGGCCCGGTGGAGCCATGTGCTGTTAGACTCTTCAGGCCTGTGCTTGGATGGATGGCTGGGGCCCGGTGGAGCCATGTGCTGTTTGACTCTTCAGGCCTGTGTTTGGACGGATGGCTGGGGCCCGCCCAGTGGACCCGTGTGCGGTTTGACTCTTCAGGCCTGTGCTTGGATGGATGGCTGGGGCCCGGTGGAGCCGAGTGCGGTTTGACTCTTCAGGCCTGTGCGTGGATGAATGGCTGGGGCCCAGTGGAACCATGTGCTGTTTGACTCTTCAGTCCTGTGCTTGGATGGATGGCTGGGGCCCCTTGGAGCCATGTGCTGTTTGACTCTTCAGGCCTGTGCTTGGATGGATAGCTGGGGCCCGGTGGAGCCGTGTGCGGTTTGACTCTTCAGGCCTGTGCTTGGATGGATGGCTGGGGCCCGGCGGAGCCGAGTGCTGTTTGACTCTTCAGGCCTGTGCTTGGATGGATGGCTGGACCCAGGTGGCGAGAGTGCCGCTGACCCTTCAGGCCTGTGCGTGGATGAATGGCTGGGGCCCAGTGGAACCATGTGCTGTTTGACTCTTCAGGCCTGTGCTTGGATGGATGGCTGGGGCCTGGTGGAGCCATGTGCTGTTTGACTCTTCAGGCCTGTGCTTGGATGGATGGCTGGGGCCCGGTGGACCCGAGTGCGGTTTGACTCTTCAGGCCTGTGCGTGGATGAATGGCTGGGGCCCAGTGGAACCATGTGCTGTTTGACTCTTCAGGCCTGTGCTTGGATGGATGGCTGGGGCCCGGTGGAGCCATGTGCTGTTTGACTCTTCAGGCCTGTGCTTGGACGGATGGCTGGGGCCCGCCCAGTGGACCCGTGTGCGGTTTGACTCTTCAGGCCTGTGCTTGGATGGATGGCTGGGGCCCGGTGAAGCCGAGTGCGGTTTGACTCTTCAGGCCTGTGCGTGGATGAATGGCTGGGGCCCAGTGGAACCATGTGCTGTTTGACTCTTCAGTCCTGTGCGTGGATGGATGGCTGGGGCCCCTTGGAGCCATGTGCTGTTTGACTCTTCAGGCCTGTGCTTGGATGGATAGCTGGGGCCCGGTGGAGCCGTGTGCGGTTTGACTCTTCAGGCCTGTGCTTGGATGGATGGCTGGGGCCTGCCCAGTGGACCCGTGTGCTGTTTGACTCTTCAGGCCTGTGCTTGGATGGATGGTCTGGGGCCGCCGGCGGGAGCCGGGGCTGCTGTTTGACTCTTCTGGCCTGTGCGTGGATGGATGGCTGGGGCCCGGTGGAGCCGTGTGCGGTTTGACTCTTCAGGCCTGTGCTTGGACGGATGGCTGGGGCCCGGTGGAGCCGTGTGCAGTTTGACTCTTCAGGCCTGTGCTTGGACGGATGGCTGGGGCCCGGTGGAGCCGAGTGCTGTTTGACTCTTCAGGCCTGTGCTTGGACGGATGGCTGGGGCCCGGTGGAGCAGTGTGCTGTTTGACTCTTCAGGCCTGTGCGTGGATGGATGGCTGGGGCCCCTTGGAGTCATGTGCTGTTTGACTCTTCAGGCCTGTGCTTGGATGGATGCTTGGGTCCCGGTGGAGCCATGTGCTGTTTGACTCTTCAGGCCTGTGTTTGGACGGATGGCTGGGGCCCGGTGGAGCCGTGTGCGGTTTGACTCTTCAGGCCTGTGCGTGGATGGATGGCTGGGGCCCGGTGGAGCCATGTGCTGTTTGACTCTTCAGGCCTGTGCGTGGATGGATGGCTGGGGCCCCTTGGAGCCATGTGCTGTTTGACTCTTCAGGCCTGTGCTTGGATGGATGGCTGGGGCTTCTTGGAGCCATGTGCTGTTTGACTCTTCAGGCCTGTGCTTGGACGGATGGCTGGGGCCTGCCCAGTGGACCCGTGTGCCTTTTTGACTCTTCAGTCCTGTGCTTGGCTGGATGGCTGGGGCCCGGTGGAGCCGAGTGCGGTTTGACTCTTCAGGCCTGTGCGTGGATGAATGGCTGGGGCCCCTTGGAGCCATGTGTTGTTTGACTCTTCAGGCCTGTGCTTGGATGGATGGCTGGGGCCCGGTGGAGCCATGTGCTGTTAGACTCTTCAGGCCTGTGCTTGGATGGATGGCTGGGGCCCGGTGGAGCCGAGTGCGGTTTGACTCTTCAGGCCTGTGCGTGGATGAATGGCTGGGGCCCAGTGGAACCATGTGCTGTTTGACTCTTCAGGCCTGTGCGTGGATGGATGGCTGGGGCCCCTTGGAGCCATGTGCTGTTTGACTCTTCAGGCCTGTGCTTGGACGGATGGCTGGGGCCCGCCCAGTGGACCTGTGTGCGGTTTGACTCTTCAGGTCTGTGCGTGGATGGATGGCTGGGGCCCGGTGGTGCCGAGTGCGGTTTGACTCTTCAGGCCTGTGCGTGGATGAATGGCTGGGGCCCAGTGGAACCATGTGCTGTTTGACTCTTCAGGCCTGTGCGTGGATGGATGGCTGGGGCCCCTTGGAGCCATGTACTGTTTGACTCTTCAGGCCTGTGCGTGGATGGATGAATGGGGCCCGGTGGAGCCGTGTGCTGTTTGACTCTTCAGGCCTGTGCTTGGATGGATGGCTGGTGCCAGGTGGAGCCGTGTGCGGTTTGACTCTTCAGGCCTGTGCTTGGATGGATGGCTGGGGCCCCTTGGAGCCATGTGCTGTTTGACTCTTCAGGCCTGTGCTTGGACGGATGGCTGGGGCCCGCCCAGTGGACCCGTGTGCGGTTTGACTCTTCAGGCCTGTGCTTGGATGGATGGCTGGGGCCCGGTGGAGCCGAGTGCGGTTTGACTCTTCAGGCCTGTGCGTGTGTGGATGGCTGGGGCCCAGTGGAACCATGTGCTGTTTGACTCTTCAGGCCTATGCTTGGACGGATGGCTGGGGCCCGGTGGAGCCGAGTGCGGTTTGACTCTTCAGGCCTGTGCGTGGATGAATGGCTGGGGCCCAGTGGAACCATGTGCTGTTTGACTCTTCAGGCCTGTGCGTGGATGGATGGCTGGGGCCCCTTGGAGCCATGTGTTGTTTCACTCTTCAGGCATGTGCTTGGATGGATAGCTGGAGCCCGGTGGAGCCGTGTGCATTTTGACTCTTCAGGCCTGTGCTTGGATGGATGGCTGGGGCCCGGTGGAACCATGTGCTGTTTGACTCTTCAGGCCTGTGCTTAGATGGATGGCTGGGGCCCGGTGAAGTCATGTGCTGTTTGACTCTTCAGGCCTGTGCTTGGATGGATGGCTGGGGCCTTTGGAGCCATGTGCTGTTTGACTCTTCAGGCCTGTGCTTGGATGGATGGCTGGGGCCCGGTGAAGTCATGTGCTGTTTGACTCTTCAGGCCTGTGCTTGGATGGATGGCTGGGGCCCGGTGAAGTCATGTGCTGTTTGACTCTTCAGGCCTGTGCTTGGATGGATGGCTGGGGCCCGGTGGAGCCATGTCCTGTTTGACTCTTCTGAAGAGATATATTCAAAAGCCAAGAGTTAAAACAGCTTTACACAGGGCTCGTAGCCATTTAGCACTGTGCTAGGTGTGACAAATTGTAGGAATGTACAACAAGCATTAGCAAAGACAATAGGTCTGGGGTTAATGTGCTAATGCATGTTAACACCAGCATGCAGGTATCTGGACAGAGTACTTGTGCTGCGTCATTGTGTAACCTACTGCATGGCACTGCAAGCAGGGGGGAATCAAAAATAGAGCACAGGGTGTGAGGCACAGAAAGAGGCTTCTTGCATAGAGATGAGGCACAAGCTGGGCACATTTGTGCATGCCTTTATTTTCATACATTAGCATGTTAAAACCAGACATATAGGGCCCGATTCACAAAGGTAAACATTTTGGTCTATACTTAGGCCAAACCTCTAAGTTTATAACTTTGGGAATTCACAAAGGGCATTTACAAGTACTATCTTTACGTCCACACTCAGGCCAAATGTCTAAGTTTACCTTTGTGAATTGAGCTCTTAGTCTTTGCCAATATTGGTTTGTTTTTCTCAGTGGAATGTTCATAGTGTGAAGAGTATGCCTGAACGTGGGTGCAGCATTTACTTCACTACAAAACTTAGTGATGATGCACAAATGGTATGGGGCAGTTTGTGCTCCTCTTCAGAGGGGCCACGGCTTAGTAGGTTGGGCTGGACTTCCCCTACTGCTGAAAAAACAAAGCTAATTTGCCTATGTTTGGTCTCTGTGGTGTTACAGTGAGAACTACTGAAAAGACTATGGACTAGAATGCAACTCTAATTGTTATGTTATGCTCATCAGCTGTTGCTGCAGTATTGGCAGTTCTGTAGTCCTGCCCTGCTTGCAGCTTTTGTTGATACCATGGCAACTGTTGTTATCATTTGGCTGTTGTAGCTGTTTGTGTGACTGCTGTGGTACTGGTTGTTATGGCAGTCCTTGTGGCTGCTGTGGTGGTGGTGGTGGTCGTGGCAGCTGTTGTAGCTGCTGCAGTAGTGGTTGTTGTCTCTGTAGTGTTTGCTGTTGTGGCAACTGTTGTTGCTGCAGTCCTTGCTGTGGTTACAACGGTGGTCACTGCTGCTGCCCATCCCTTGCTGACAGTTGATGTTGCTGTGTTGTCCCTGCTGCAGATTCAGTTGCTTCTGCTTTGTCTGTGGTAGTAGATATGGTTGTTTGGTAGTCAGCACTGTACTCGCAGTTCAGGTCCCTTCTGTTATGACTCCCTTTGTCCCTACTGTTAGGCAGCTGAGGTCTTTGTTGTATTGTTAGAGGCTATTGCTACTTTGTTCCTGTTGTAGTGGCAGCTATGTTTACTACAGTGTTCTTTGCTGTCATGGCTGTTTTGGCCACTCCTGTAGTCCCTACTATTGTTGTTGAGGCAGCTGTTATTGTAGCTGTGGTCTACCCTGTCATAGCAGTGGTTGTCATTAGTGTGGTTACTGCTGTTGTCTCTACTGTTGTGGAAACTATTATTGCTGTTCTTGTCCTTTCCGTGGCTGCAGCTGCGGCCACCGCTGTTATCTCTGCTGTTGTCATCGTTGGTAGGTGTTATTGCTGTTCTTGTCCATGCCGTGGTTTCAGCTGCGGCCACCGCTGTTGTCTCTGCTGCAGCCGTCGCTGGTAGCTGTTATTGCTGTACTTGTCCATGCCGTGGTTGCAGCTGCGGTCACCGCTGTTGTCTCTGCTGTTGTCGTCGCTGGTAGGTGTTATTGCTGTTCTTGTCCTTTCCGTGACTGCAGCTGCGGCCACCGCTGTTGTCTCTGCTGTTGTCATCGTTGGTAGGTGTTATTGCTGTTCTTGTCCTTTCCGTGGTTTCAGCTGCGGCCACCGCTGTTGTCTCTGCTGCAGCCGTCGCTGGTAGCTGTTATTGCTGTACTTGTCCATGCCGTGGTTGCAGCTGCGGTCACCGCTGTTGTCTCTGCTGTTGTCGTCGCTGGTAGGTGTTATTGCTGTTCTTGTCCTTTCCGTGACCGCAGCTGCGGCCACCGCTGTTGTCTCTGCTGTTGTCATCGTTGGTAGGTGTTATTGCTGTTCTTGTCCATGCCGTGGTTTCAGCTGCGACCACCGCTGTTGTCTCTGCTGCAGCCGTCACTGGTAGCTGTTATTGCTGTACTTGTCCATGCCGTGGTTGCAGCTGCGGTCACCGTTGTTGTCTCTGCTGTTGTCATCGTTGGTAGGTGTTATTGCTGTTCTTGTCCATGCCGTGGTTTCAGCTGCAGCCACCGCTGTTGTCTCTGCTGTTGTCATCGTTGGTAGGTGTTATTGCTGTTCTTGTCCATGCCGTGGTTTCAGCTGCGGCCACCGCTGTTGTCTCTGCTGCAGCCGTCGCTGGTAGCTGTTATTGCTGTACTTGTCCATGCCATGGTTGCAGCTGCGGTCACTGCTGTTGTCTCTGCTGTTGTCGTCGCTGGTAGGTGTTATTGCTGTTCTTGTCCTTTCCGTGGTTTCAGCTGCGGCCACCGCTGTTGTCTCTGCTGCAGCCGTCGCTGGTAGCTGTTATTGCTGTACTTGTCCATGCCGTGGTTGCAGCTGCGGTCACCGCTGTTGTCTCTGCTGTTGTCGTCGCTGGTAGGTGTTATTGCTGTTCTTGTCCTTTCCGTGACCGCAGCTGCGGCCACCGCTGTTGTCTCTGCTGTTGTCATCGTTGGTAGGTGTTATTGCTGTTCTTGTCCATGCCATGGTTTCAGCTGCGGCCACCGCTGTTGTCTCTGCTGCAGCCGTCACTGGTAGCTGTTATTGCTGTACTTGTCCATGCCGTGGTTGCAGCTGCGGTCACCGTTGTTGTCTCTGCTGTTGTCATCGTTGGTAGGTGTTATTGCTGTTCTTGTCCATGCCGTGGTTTCAGCTGCGGCCACCGCTGTTGTCTCTGCTGCAGCCGTCGCTGGTAGCTGTTATTGCTGTACTTGTCCATGCCGTGGTTGCAGCTGCGGTCACTGCTGTTGTCTCTGCTGTTGTCGTCGTTGGTAGGTGTTATTGCTGTTCTTGTCCTTTCCGTGACTGCAGCTGCGGCCACCGCTGTTGTCTCTGCTGTTGTCATCGTTGGTAGGTGTTATTGCTGTTCTTGTCCTTTCCGTGGTTTCAGCTGCGGCCACCGCTGTTGTCTCTGCTGCAGCCGTCGCTGGTAGCTGTTATTGCTGTACTTGTCCATGCCTTGGTTGCAGCTGCGGTCACCGCTGTTGTCTCTGCTGTTGTCATCATTGGTAGGTGTTATTGCTGTTCTTGTCCATGCCGTGGTTTCAGCTGCGGCCACCGCTGTTGTCTCTGCTGCAGCCGTCACTGGTAGCTGTTATTGCTGTACTTGTCCATGCCGTGGTTGCAGCTGTGTCACCCCTGTTGTCTCTGCTGTTGCCGTCGCTGGTAGGTGTTATTGCTGTTCTTGTCCTTTCCGTGACTGCAGCTGTGGCCAACGCTGTTGTCTCTGCTGTTGTCATCGTTGGTAGGTGTTATTGCTGTTCTTGTCCATGCCGTGGTTTCAGCTGCGGCCACTGCTGTTGTCTCTGCTGCAGCCGTCGCTGGTAACTGTTATACCTGTTCTTGTCCATGCCGTGGTTGCAGCTGCAGCCACCGCTGTTGTCACTGCTGTTGTCATCGTTGGTAGGTGTTATTGCTGTTCTTGTCCATGCCGTGGTTTCAGCTGTGGCCACCGCTGTTGTCTCTGCTGCAGCCGTCGCTGGTAGCTGTTATTGCTGTACTGGTCCATGCCGTGGTTTCAGCTGCGGCCACCGCTGTTGTCTCTGCTGCAGCCGTCGCTGGTAGCTGTTATACCTGTTCTTGTCCATGCCGTGGTTGCAGCTGCAGCCACCGCTGTTGTCACTGCTGTTGTCATCGTTGGTAGGTGTTATTGCTGTTCTTGTCCATGCCATGGCTGCAGCTGCCATCACCGCTGTTGTCTCTGCTGTCTCTGGTAACTGTTATTGCTGTTCTTGTCCTTGTTCTGGTTACAGCTGTGGCCACCGCTGTTGTCTCTGCTGTCGCCGTCGCTGGTAGCTGTTATACCTGTTCTTGTCCATGCCGTGATTGCAGCTAACGATGTTGTCTCTGCTGTTGTCACTGCTGTTGTCATCGTTGGTAGGTGTTATTGCTGTTCTTGTCCATGCCATGGTTGCAGCTGTTGTCACCACTGTTTCTCTGCTCTTGTCATCGCTGGTCGCTGTTATTGCTGTTGTCTCTGCTGTCGCTGGTAGCTGTTATTGCTGTTCTTGTCCATGCCATGGTTGTAGCTGTGGTCACCGCTGTTGTCTATGCTGTGTCATTTTTGTTGCCATCGCTGGTAGCTGTAATTGCTGTTCTTGTCCATGCCATGGCTGCAGCTGTGGTCACTGCTGTTGTCTCTGCTAGTAGCTGTTATTGCTGTTAAAACAATAAAGCACACAACAGCTGACCAAGGTCTAGCACCTCTATTCCACTAGTTGCGTATATCAACTAATAAGTGCAACAACTCCCGGCATCTGCTGTTGAGAGAAGCTGAATAGATAAGAAAGTCCACAAGAAAGGAAGGTGCACTTTGATTGAAGTCAAGCAGCAAACACGTTAGTAATCCAAAAAAGTTCTTCTTTTTATTCAAGATTGTATGGATAAAACCGGCACACAGCCAACGCGTTTCGTTCCCTAGTGCCACGGGAACTTCATCAGGGCTAATTCAAAATTACGAGAATATTCATGTGACCACAATCTTTCGCAATTGGTCCTTTTGATTCTGGATAATGAGTTTGGTCATATAATTAAAACGTATAAACTCAGTCTGAATCGCTCCCAAAGTTTAAGAGGCCAGGTATGAATAAAACCCGAGGTAATTTCGTAGAAAAGAAAAGATTATTGAATGTTGTGACTGTGCTGATAGGCATCATGCGGACGTAGCTGTGATACCAATAATGGGTTCTATCTGCACCCTTATATCTTTATACATGTGAGCTACCGTTTCTACTGACAATGGATGTTGTACTTTCTTTTCTACTAAATTACCTCGGGTTTTATTCATACCTGGCCTCTTAAACTTTGTGAGCGATTCAGACTGAGTTTATACGTTTTAATTATATGACCAAACTCATTATCCAGAATCAAAAGGACCAATTGCGAAAGATTGTGGTCACATGAATATTCTCGTAATTTTGAATTAGCCCTGATGAAGTTCCCATGGCACTAGGGAACGAAACGCGTTGGCTGTGTGCCGGTTTTATCCATACAATCTTGAATAAAAAGAACAACTTTTTTGGATTACTAACGTGTTTGCTGCTTGACTTCAATCAAAGTGCACCTTCCTTTCTTGTGGACTTTCTTATCTGTTATTGCTGTTCTTCTCCATGCCATGGTTGTATCTGTGGTCACCGCTGTTGTCTATGCTGTTGTCATTTGTGTTGCCATCGCTGGTAGCTGTTATTGCTGTTCTTCTCCATGCCGGGGTTGCAGCTGTGGCCACCACTGTTGTCTCTGCTGTTGTCATTGCTGGTCGCTGTTATTGCTGTTCTTCTCCATGCCATGGTTGCAGCTGTGGCCACCACTGTTGTCTCTGCTGTTGTCATTGCTGGTCGCTGTTCTTGCTGTTCTTCTCCATGCCATGGTTGCAGCTTTGGTCACCACTGTGTTTCTTGCTGTCGGTAGAGCACTAGTCATTGCTCTTGGCCTTGCGTTGCAGTCACTGGTGTTGTCATGGTGCATGGTGGCAGCTGGTCACTATTGTGGTGAAATATGTGGTACCTGATGTGGTTTCATACCGGAGCCAAGGCTGCATGGCTGATCTGTAACTGGCCTCCTAGAACGGCCTCTAATCCTCTTTTATAATCTCTACACTGGCTGCCAGTAAAGAAAAG